>JBAJNP010000979.1:0-72568 GCA_036877545.1 Yasuhikotakia modesta | reverse complement strand
TCTCTCTCTCTCTCTCTCTGCAAGTCGCTTTGGATAAAAGCATCTGCAAAATGAACAAATGTAAAATCACAACAACAGATAAAATTAAGAAGCTATGGTACATCTTAAACGGGAAGATCTGCCAAAATGATTTAATTATTCACCCAAAATCTTGCCATAATTCGGTCACTGTTATGTTGTGAGGAACATTATACTTTCTCCTGTGGACTGTGGAGATTTTCTTATTGAATGGGATTTAAAAATGCATTAAAATAATTCTAGAAACATCTCCTCTCATGTTTCACATAAGTGTCAGTCATTTTTGTTTGGAGCACTACAGTGTGTAGAAAACATATCGCTGTACATTAACCATATTTATTTTAATAGCTTCATCCTATAAGCCACACTTAGTTGTCAATATTAAATAATGAGTCCCCACTTTGTCTCTCTATCCACTAAAGGATCTTTAACCTGAAACAGTTGAGGACTCCTACAATAAGCACAGATTGTTGAGGGATTGACTTTCAATACACAAGATGACCCTGATCACAGGTCCAAGGTCAAGCTTGTGTTGTTCAATCAAAGCAGTCATACAGAACAAATGCCACCTAATACTGATCAGAGATCAGCAGAAATGTGTTTAATGCCAAGTTCTCACTAACATAATATATTTTTTCTAACGCATTCAGCAGATAATAGGATAATAATAAAAAAACTGAAGTAATAAATACAACATGAACGAGACAATGAGGGCAGCTGAGAGACAGAAATAGAGAGAGAGCGACAAAGGGAGAGAGGGAGAGAGAGAGAGAAATAAATTCTTTTGGACAAGAATACGCAGGACTACAGATTATACCGTATTCAAAAGTGGGGTGTGTAATTATTTTGATGTTAAAAACTTTGCTAGCCCAGTTTTATAGCAGGCGACAAGTTTTTTGGCTGTTTCTCCAAGGTTCTGGTTGATTAACATAAACATTGTATTAACGTTACTGCTTGCTTACAAGAATGCTATTCAAACATTTATTTTCTCTCCATAACATTTTGAAAATGTTCTACTAACAACTTAGGAGTAATGTTTTTGTTATATATAAAATATTAAAACATGTTCCACTAACATTACTGTCAGAACTTTTCTTTGATAACTTTAAAAGACCTTTTAGAAAATATTGCCCAATGTTCTGAGAATGTACTCTGTTATCTGGGAGGCTCTAACATTGCTGGGGCTCTAAATTTGCTCTGTTTAATATTCAAAACGTAGCTCTGTTTGTTCCAACAGTCCTGCATGTCAACTTCTGACTCAGCTGACATGAGTTTGGGCTGGGCTGGCTGTACCTGACTGCTGGCACCAGCGTCCTTCATTGACGGCTATTTTAGGGCAGTCACGTATTGCTAGCAGAAAATGTAGCAACATATACCGTAACATATGTTACGGTTGAAAGACTTGCTATCTATATGTTTTCCAAAGCAAAATTGACTTTTTACCCATGTACCCAACATAAGCTGTCCAACATAAGACCTTACTAGTCGCTAGTTAACGTCACTAGCATTCTTGTGACATCATCAGCCAATCGATTTTAAATGACACACTCCAGCTTGCACACGCTAATAGGAACCCTCATGCTAATATGATATGTGGCGCCGAAACACACACTGCTTTATAATTCACTTGTATAAACACTATAAATGTGAAGCAGCTCTCCTCCTGACAGCCATAGAAACTTCACGACAGCTGTCAATAAAAATGATTGACAGTGTTTTCATTGAGGTTGTCATGTACTGAATAAACACTGCGCTGGATTCTTTCCCTCAACTCAAATGAAAGAGAAATATAAAGCAATGCAAAGCAAAGAACAAAGGGAACAGATCAATGTCAGGAGATAAATAAGGGCTGGGTCACATGTAATAAAGACTCACACTCTTGGCAAAGGAATATTGACTTTCTGAATATTAAAATCTGCAAGTGAAAGTCACAGAGTGGACACTGAACCCCAGTGACAGACTAATGCATCACGTTGCATTTTTTACACAGCTTTACTTTTGCAAAAGCAACACCAACTATTCAATTGATCTTTTCATTCAATGCAACTGAGGAAGACTTCAGGCAGAGGTGAAAGGTCAAACGGTAACAGGAAAGATGCTTGATGGATGAGGCATGAATTAAAGCTTTAAAGAATTAAATGTTGAGTATGATTAATTTATATTAAAATAACCTCTGCTGTGTGTGTGTGTGGTACTTGAATAGAGCTATCAGACTATACAACACTTTGACAGGGTATCTTTGCTTTTCTATTATTGATGTGGCTTTTTCTTTGACGTCTTCTGGCTACAATAGCTGACAGATTAACAGGTTGGAAGACTGAGTGCATGTTTTGTCTACATTGTGGACAGAGCTAAATATCATGAAACCTTCTTTTAAAGACATTTTACAATGTCTTCAAAGGTACAAATAGTTCATAAAACAAATAGGAATAATTAAAAAGTGTTAAAAGCTACAATACATGAGAAATCTAAGTGTCCTCTCCAAAACAGACCTTTGTGTGCGATTGTGTGCATTTTGACAGGTCTTCAGACAACACTAATACAAAGAGAACGGTTAAAGTGGAGAGGAACTCGAAATGTGCAGAAAGCAGCTTTATCAGAGCCCAGCATGCAATTCTACAACAAAGCCCATTTCTGGGCCCTTATCGCACAGAGTTGGCCCCAGCACGGAGCTCCACCCTAAGGCTCATTATTCCAATCATATCAAGTACAAGCAGGCACCGCTCCTCACAGCTTAGGTTATCCACATTGTTTGATAATGCTCAGTGAGGCTCAGCGCAGAGCTCCACTGTGGGCCTCACAGAGGCAGCACCTCAGGTCAGAGTGAATAGTTCTGAGCGTTGAGCTGCGCGGTGGGCCACGGCTGATTGAACGCAGAGGACACAGCCTGTTGACATTCTCCAGTAGCTGTGCTGGATCTCAACTGCCTGCAATATGTTGTGCTTTGGAAATATGATTGAAGGCAAACTCTGTGAAAAGAATAGATGCAAGCAAAGATTGGACACGCAAGAGTCCTTTTAATTAACCAATTAAATTGGTCCGAATGCAACACTAGGATTTTACTCTTGCCTGTCAAACCATGTATGTTGGAGGAGGCGTGGCTTGCGCTTTTAAAGCTAGCTATTGCTAGCCTCTCAGAAATTGCCTACCCTGCAATACAGCAGATGAAGAGGAAAAGTCAAAACTGAATGTACAGTACTGGTCAGCTCATTCACAGGTCGCAGGTTAAGCTGTAAGTAGAAATTACACAGGTTATTTACGACAACGTCAACGTGTCATTGAGTGCGGCCTCTTAACCTTAGACTGCTGAAGCAAAACAGCTTTTGCAATTAGTGTACTTTGATGAAAAGTGTCTGCTAAACAGCGAATACCAACACACACACCCATAAAGAGCCTTTAAGTCATAGCAGAGTCACTTAAAAGCTTAAAAGCAACTCAGTTTATATTAAGAAGCGCTCACTTTTTCAGAAAAAATAAAGTAAGAAGATGAACGAAAGAAGCAGAGGGTAACACTTCAGCGCGAGAAGACGTCCACCAGGAGCCATTAGATTTAATGAAATCTTTCTTTGCAATGCCCAGAGCGTGTAACGCTACCAGTGTCTCCAACTGATTTTAAAGGAAATACAATCCCACCAGGGTGTCCATTTATACCCTGATCTAAGAATAACTTCATTTATCCAAACTGTACAGCAGAGATGGTAAAACTGGTCTGGGATCAGTAGAAAAGAGTGTCAGGGTGTCTAAGCAAGAGTTTGGATAAAAGAAGGCATGGATCAATAGGAACAGAGGGATGCTCAATAGAGCAGCCGATCAGATTCAAGCAGCGTGACACATTGTTTAGAAGAATGTGTAAACAAATAGTTAATGACAGATGTTTGGATGTCAGTGAATCATTCTGTCTTTACAAACACATTTACTGTCAGCAAATAATGTTGTATTGAGCTGGAGAGAAGCTTTACATAGAGTTATGTGTACATACAGTGAATGAGCTGAATTCAAGGGAGGGTCAGAAACTACAATGATAACAATGACATAAAGAGAAAAATCTACAGTGGCCTTTAACAGTATTTGAACATTGAAGCGACATTCAAAAGATCTGTGAAGGTCTTTGCATTATATAAAAAAATGTCATTAAACCAAACAGCAGTTATTCTAAAGAACTATAGATACATACAAATATTTCAAGCAGCTGTTATTAAAATGTGGTGTAAATTCAATAATTTCTTTGGGGACTGTGTGAATTTGAGAAAAACTGACTTCTCATCTTGGTTAACTGGTTTCCCAGGAAATGTTCTCAAAATGTTTTCGTGACGTTATCAAAAAGTTATTGTAGTAACATTAGTAAAGCATTAATTTTATATATATATATGAAATGTTTCAAAATGCTACAGAAAATTGAAACATTTAAAATGTTTCAAATGTAAAACATAACCCTTAATGATTTTGTTATTTAATGGAAATTTACAAAAATGCTCTTAAAACCTAAAGTTGTTCGCTGGGTACGTGTTCAGAAACTTTTAAGGGCCACAAGAGATAAAAGGGATTCGTGGGAAGTCAAAACATAAGGCAGAGAGGATGAGAGAAAGGTCGGAGGAGAGAAGGGGGGAAAGTGGTGGAGAGAGAGAGGAATGGGGAGAGAAAGATGAAGAAAGGTTGTGAACTGAATCACAGAGATTGATAAGAGTATTAGTGTCAGTAAGAGAGGTGACCGGCCTTTCTGCTGCTAGGTCACCAAAACCCTCACTCACTCCTGCTTTTACCCCTTTTTTTATAAGCTGCTGTTAGCTTATTTCTCTTAGTTCTCAACTATTCCTGTGTATCTGTTTCTGTTTGTACATGCGTTCTCTCCGTCTCTAATAGAGCTGCCACCAAATAAAGATGTACTGATGCAATTTAGTGGGATTGTTGCGCAGTCATTACTCAATAGGTGCTGTGGTGCACACATGCACAAATACTGACGCAAATACATTAGTGGAGGCTGGGAAATTAATATTTCAAAGCATTAAGATATCTTTCCTCCCAATACTGTAATAATAATAATATTGTCAGGTCAACAATATGGCGTCATTATATTTTACACCTGATTATTTCTGAGAACTGACTAAATCTCATTTCTTATATACATACACACACATATATGTACATACACTGGCACCTATAGATACACAATTTAAAAGCAGAGCCTTTCACAAAAACGCAAAACAGCATCTTTTTCCTTCCAAACCAATTCTTTTTCCTCTTAATTATGGAGTGAAATACGATCCAGCCATTTCTTTGTGGGATAATTAGGCATGCATTCCAACAAGAGAACATATTTCGGACCAGAAATAATTATCGCACATAAGATGACCAGACGCAAACAATAAAAACAGAAAAAAATAATGGAGAAGAACAATTTATACAACAAACAAGCACACACATACAAACACAAACATACACACAAACAGGAAAAAGACAGCGTGATACAAAAAATAATTAAGGAAGTTAATAAAGGAGCAGAAAAAGAGAATATAGAAGAATTTCCCAAATTACACAACAGAGATCACATTTCCTTTCTTTCATTATAATAAAAACATGAAGAGGAAATTACAGCCTTTGAATCAAATCAAAGACAGTCACATTTTCACACAAATGCACTCAGATTAGAATGAATCACATCTGTGTAGAAAAAAAGAAACTAATCTTTCATATGACACACAGATGCATGCCATGCTTTGTGAAATACACTGCATAAATATAATAGCATTACACACCGTGTGTGTGCGTATGTGTGTAGAGATGGTATAATAAGCACAGAAATGACAGGCTAATTCTTCTAATATATTTCACTTAATCCTCTGCAAATCTAAGATGGCAGCACAAGGAACGAGAGCCAATTCGATGCACCACTGTCAACCGTGCTTGACAAGTCTGATATCTATAATGTATGAGTCTCCATTTCTGTAGTGAGGAACTCATGCTGGAAAACAGTGTGAGTGTGTGTGTGTGTGTGTGTGTGTGTGTGTGTGTGTGTGTGTACAAGCAGAGTGAAAGAACCGCTATCAATCATTTGGCTCATCAGTACATATGTGTGTGTTCGTCAGCATCTGTGTGTGTGTGTGTGATGAGATCAGTCTCATCTCTATGTCATTATAGAGGAGCTCATAGTTTATCAGGGGAGGTGAGAGCTATTTATAACACTCCTCCATCTTTCTGCTTCTCTCTCTGTCTCTCATACGCATGCTGTTTCTAACACATGTTCCCGCCCTTCCTCTCGTTCTCTCTTCATCCCTCTCTCTCCCCTTGACCATCTTCTCAAAGTGGGTTGGAATACGAACATTTATCCTGGACCCTGTGCACCTGCCGGACTGCAAAACTCATTCATGCTAATGTAATTATATAACCTTTACTGTTTTTATATATAGCCACTATACATTACAGATTATATCCACAAACACACTAATGACCAGTGCACATGCATTTTTCATAATCTCACGTTTACATTTAGGTCTACAGAACAAGCAGTTAATCAGTTAAATAGTTAATCCTGGAGCTAGAGGTCCACGGGGAGGCATTAGCAAAGTCAACTCATTTACTTTCAGACAATCTTAGGGCACCAATTTATGATTCACACTCACCTCAGCTGAACTATTATGTAAAAATTTCTTCCCCAAACTAACATTGTTCTTACAAGATATGTTCATTGTTCTAACTGAAAATGGTGAGGTGACTCACTGTAGCTCTCCATTCATAGTTCAAAGGTTATACCAGCTTATAGGGGTCAGCTGATGTAAGATGGTCTACAAGGTTAAAATCTGCTAGCCCAGCTGGTCAACCATCTTAACCTCCTTAGAACACAGATCAGCATATTGGACCAGCATGTTGAAGCACCTAAGATCATCTACCACAGAAAGCTTGAGGTAAGTTTTGCAAGGTGAAAGTGACTATTTTGTCATGTGACCTCTGCATTTAACCTATTCTTCATGAAGAGTAAACACACTGCAAGTTGTACACACACACACACACCCCAACAAGGTAAAAGCACTGCCACTGTATCTGTGACAAGACTGACATTTTGTGGGTTCTCTTTTAGTACCAGTCTTGTATCTTTTTCTGTTTAAATACATGATATTCTAAGGGTGCTTCTAAGTTCTTTTGGTGAGAAAGCATCTGGCTAGAACATAATGGTAAATGTAAATGTGATTTTCTCCAGACACAGTGAGAGATATGGAATGAGCGCACCCAAACAGGAATAATCATACACATACAGTTCATGCACACTCAAGTATGCAGACAAGCACTCGTACAAGTATGTGAACTCAAATCCATACGCCCGCCTCTCTCTCGTTGTGTGTGATTTAAGAGCTCCAGCAACATAAACTGGCATATTTTTGACAACGCAGAAAACAATACAAAGAGAGTTATTAAGAGAAATATGTTTTGAGACAGATGTCTTGCAGTTCTAATTCAAAGGAGCAACAGAAATTGAAATTTTTTTTATGTATGCTGTGTTTTTGATTTGTTATTCATTTAACACTCAATATACGCCAAGTTAATATTTTGGAACATATCAAGAAAACAAGCAATGCATGGGAAAACAAAATTTTCTCTACTTTTATAAGCTGATTTTTTGTCATTGTTTTGCAGCCACTCACTCAGTTATCTCCTCAGTAACGGTGTGTTCCACCTGTAGGCGAGAGTTGACCTCGATGAAGTAGTGCTTTCCATGTTTGTCCACAAGGAACTCTACTGTGCCGGCGTTCTCATAGCCCACCTATAGAAGACATGACAGGACCACAGTCCACTTTAATATAATATTAAGGTAATGCTGACAGTCATTACAAAATAAAGACCATGAGACTTAAGAACATAAGAACAACTCACTGTACTGTGTTTCTAAATGTATCGAGTATAACTGTAAATAAGGTTCTGTTACAATAAGGTTTTATTTGTTAACATTAGTTGACCACACAAGTTAAAATAAATTATTAATGAAAAACACTTCTACAGCATTCAATATTTTCTTCATATATTTTAATTTTAAAGCTGGCATACATTTTAAGATTAAAATTGATCATTTTTTAAAGCTGAAATCCTTTCACCTCTCTACTGCCATCTCTGTTTGAAACATTAAATTACAGGTAACTTTAAACACTGTTATTTAAGTATGTCAAAGTCAAATTAAGCCAAACTAACACTTTCCAACTCAACAGCTTCAATTATAAATCATTATTATACATTTATCATTGCGAATCAGGGTGAGATAAGGACACTGTTTTGATCACTGATGTGTCGTGTACTTGCTCAATAACTGACTGTTGTTCATTTTTAACCTAAAAAAAGTTACAGATTCCAGCTTTAAAGAACTTTATTTACAAGCCCAGAATCCCCAGGGGCTTCGACTTCAGCTCCCAGAAGAATGACAACTGCCAACACGATGAGTGGAGATTTAGTTCAAAAAGCCCAAACTTTTCCCTGTAAGTCTCTCAAGCTTGTAGAAAGAAACCCTCGGGCTATTGGCTAATTCTGCTGAACAGCATGATGCCAGTGGAAAGAAATCAAGAAGCTTTTGGTGAAAGCTTTGAAATAACCAACACTGTAGTCCTGACACCAACCCGAAACAACTCATGGAGGTAGAGATAAAGACTGATACACTGACAGAGACGAGGAGAGTCTTAGAATGTATTTTTACACATATGCATTTGGTAGCTGCTTTAATCCAAAGATACTCACAGCGGATTCATACATTTTATATATGTGCACTCCCAGGGATTTGAACCCGTGACCTTAGTGTTGCTATCCTCATGCCCGTCAGTTGAGCTACAAGGAAGCTATGCGCCAACAGTAAGATAAAAACATGGAGATAAAATGATGATGATGATTCACAAACCTGTCATATGAAGCCTGTGTAACTTACTTTCTACAGACTCTCTCTCTCGCACTCTCTCTCTTTCACAAACACTCATTCAGGCTACTCGGATACACAGAAGGGATTGAGGATAATCCGGTGCCAAAATTCACTGTAATCTGATCCAATTTTTCCCTACAATTCAGCAGTGCCTACTAATCCCACATTGCAATGAGCTCGCCAAACACACCCACACAAACGCAACCACTGAAATGTCACTGAGACCTAATTCTATAAACTTACAATGACATTTAATATACATTACATATTGACTACATATAAAAGGCCAAAAAACACAATCTTGGACCTTTACACACAGACTTACAAACTCCTGTGACACAGATTTGACAGAATTCATCCCCCTGTGTTCTCCCCCTTCCAGGGGGATTTCAACCTTATTTTAATCTAAACCGAATAACATGATGACAGGGTTCAAGCTGATGTCATTTAAACTGAAGCGAAAGAGAAAATGAATGAACAAAAGAATGAATCAAACGCACACATGCACACAAACAACAACAATCAACAACAGATTATCTTTCTCAAACCAAACAATAGTCCTCAACTAGTTTGCATGTATTAAAAAACATATGCTAACAAATGCTGAGGTACTGACATAGTCTACTGAGAATGAGTCTGTGAGACACACAAAAACATGTTTCTTGTCACTTTTAATATATGTGGGGGGTCTCAATGCATTCTCAAAACACAAGGCGCTGTCAATGCAAACTATACTGTATCTGCCAAGTAATTTATCAAGCCTGAAAGTCATTACAGAAACAGTTACTGCGTGTACAAGCTGATACCACCGGAAGGTTGGTATTGATCTGATTCACACGTGGGCTGGTGTCATTGTGGCAAAATGGAGATTTAGAGAACAGATGCGGCCGGTGCTGTTGTACACAATACTGCAGTGGCGTTGGGTGACATTGCTGCTCTCATACGAAATCAATTTCAATGTTTTAATACAATTGGCAATAACACCCTCTGCTCTGCAACTGGGAAGTGATCAGAAGTGATTCTGATCATTTGCTCATTGTAAATAATTGTCCAATCACGCATGATACTATATAAACTATAAACTCTATATGTACTATATGTACATATGACTATATATATTTATTATATATACTATATGTACTATAAAAAATATATATGTACCATACTGTATAAACATATATGTACTATACATACACACACATATATACATACACAAATTTGAAAATAAATTCAAAGGGCTTTAACATATTTATACATTAATAGAAGTCACAAAAAGTCTTGGGAAAGCAGTGCTAGTTAGTGTTATTCCTAACATCACTAACAAATACACCCACAAAGAGCACAAACAATCTGTTAGACTGCGCAAGCAAATTAATGCACTTCATTTGGCTGCTAGTACATCAGGACCAAATAGTCCTTCATCTGCCAAAAAACTATTATGGCACAGAGACGTTGCTTAACATAATTCCACCCTAAAGCATAACATAGTTCCAGTGCATACATTTATGAAAATAAGGCCCTTTGACAAATTTGGTCCACCCACATTTCTTATGCAACCCCATAACGCCACCAAATGATGCTACTCTGCTTATTTTTAATCTCCCTAAATTCCCTCTTGTCACCCCTTTGCTCATGTCTCCTCACTGGCTGCCAGATCCTGTTTGAATTCATTCTACACAGCTGCCAAAGTCCAAACCCCAGACTGCACTCATCCCCTCATTAATTATACCTGCCTGACCCACCTACACTGTCTTTACACTCACACCCAGCTACTCTCAAATACTCCTACATCCCTGTCTTTATTAGAAACATGTACAGTAGAACCTCTAGACTCATTTACTGTACTGCTATGTACAGTAGCACACTGACTAGGGAGGAACTTGTCAACTGAGTTTGTTTTGACATATTATTGTATATTCAGTCACAATTGTGTATTGTGTTCTCAGCTGCCTATATTTGTCAGTGATATGTTTACACTACCCAGCTGACAAAAACAGCTTAACTAGCCTAAGGTGGTTGGCTGGTCTCCCAGCCAAGCTCATTAGGCCGGTGTGTTTTGTTGGTTTTGGGCAGTCGTCAGCTGGTCAAGCTGGGAGACCAACTGGCTGACTAGCTAAACACCAATTTGGCAAAGCTGGAAGACCAGCTGAAGAGCAGTTTAAACCAGAAAAAAAAGTTTAGGCTGGTTTATGCACTTTGGCTCATCCTCATCATATCCCTGCTGGAGGAAAAAACATCTTAAACCAGCTTAGAGTGGTTTGCAGGTTTTAAGCTGGTTTAGCTGGTCTCCCAAGCTGGTTTCAACTGCTTTAGGCAGGTAAATGTTTAGAAAGAAAATAAAAAAAAGAAAATTCTTACGATTTTTTTTTAAATGTAACAATAAGCAACAATACAGCAAAAGATGAAGCAATACAAATACACATCAAAATGGCACCAGGGTAGTGATCAAGGTTTTAACAGGTGGCAACATCTGGCTATACACACCTGTAGGTGTGCCAAAAAGACCCCCCTCTCTACCTCACATTTTCTCCTCTACCGTTGAACTCTACACTCTTGTGCTCACAGACATATTCGCATATTCATCTCCCATTTTGAACAGACCTTACATACACCACGAGGCAGTACCATAAGGACAGGCTGTAAGAAGCGGCAGATGGTAAAGAGCAGAGTGGGGGGGTGTAATCAGTGTTTTTTTATCTATGATGACATGCATGATTATAATCGTCTCTCCTTTAGTATGGAACAGCAGCTGCTATGGTGACCACTCACCTATATATGTGACATGACCTAGAACACAGCATTGGAAAGGACAGAGAAAGTGTCTTAGATTAACATGACATCATTGTTTACATCGCCTATATGTCACAGCTTCACATGTCCTGGAGGCTATGAAATATGTCACTCAGTTCTTCAGTGACATCAAGAGAACGTTTTATGAACTAATGAAACAGTTTCATTGAGCGTACGGGCGCATGCTAAACAAAACGAGTTCAAATAAAACAGTATCGTGAGCGTCTAATTTACTGCTTATAGATTGATTTTATATCACAGTGTTTCAGACTATAAAGCAGATGGCAGAGTGTCTGTTTAGAATACATTAGAGAGGCAGCCACG
Source organism: Yasuhikotakia modesta (assembly GCA_036877545.1). Taxonomy (NCBI): domain Eukaryota; kingdom Metazoa; phylum Chordata; class Actinopteri; order Cypriniformes; family Botiidae; genus Yasuhikotakia; species Yasuhikotakia modesta. Next base: position 60,549 of record JBAJNP010000979.1, on the reverse strand, counting down.
CAATTGCTGCATTTCATGCGCCGCAGCAAGCGCTCTGCTCGCACTGTGTGCACAAGTGCGATACGGGGAAAACTACTGGGGCCTGGGTGTCTTCCACTCCTGTCCATCAAGTAGCGTTATGCAAAAAACAGAAAGAAAGAAAAAACTGTGTAGTGCTTCGAAGAGTCGAGACTTACAGTCTTGAAGAAACAGAGTGGTGAGGGAGTGAGAGAGCGAGAGATGAATAGTAAACGAGAGAGAGAGTAACCCAGCTAACAATTTAAAGTTGTAATAGCGTTTCCCTAACGTTTTCATTTCTTTAAAAAACTCTATATGTGACTGAATGTTTTAAAACATCTATTTTTTAGACATTGTATTGGCAATATTTCTTGGTTTTAAGAATGATTACCTCTTTTAAAGAGTTAACATTTTACAAACAACTTAATTACTTCTTTTATTATGTTTTCTTATTTTATGATCTATTTTTAATTATCATTTCTTAAGTCTGTCAGATGTTGAGAGTCATTGCGGGCAAAGAGTCTTTAAAAATGGAGAGACTGAGTAAAACATTCCTGCGTTCCAAAACACTTTGGGAATCTAGGGCCATGCCAAAAGTTGTCATGGCAACACAGACAATGAAATAAAACAAAATAAAATAGGGAGCTCACAATTGCTTATTAAACCAAGCTGTCTCTTTTTCATTGATCTGGCTCATCCTTTTCGGCTCCACCCCTTCTTCCTACCTTTCATCCTGCCCATCACCTTAACACAGGAAAATTACTCTCTCTCTATTCCTATAAAGACACAAGTACAAAGCAGACAAATTTCAGCTGTGGTAAATTTAGTGAAGTGAAGGTTTTTCTGTACACCTTTTCTCTGATAACCTGTATCAATCTCTACTTTTACTCTCCCGCTCTGTCAAAACTTTAGTTTGTTTTTGTGTAGTTTGTGTCCATCTCGAATTTATTTGCACCTCTCTCTAACTTTACCCTACAAACACTTCAGGCTAAAGTTCTGTTAAATCCACAGAACTGACCAACAGACAACTAACTATTTATGGCAAATATCCCATAATACACAGTTAAAATCTTTAAAGAACAAAACTGTGACATCCACATTATACTAAAAACAAATGAACTTACAAAAAACTATAAAATTCCTCCAAAAAATGCCCTCCAGGGAGGCTGATGTTATTAGTAAAATTTAACTACATTAAAACTATTAGCAGGCTCTGCGGGAGAAATATCAAATGAATAGTTTATCCAAAAGTGATACACCATTCACAGCACACTCAACATCATATATACACACAGAGACGAAATGCACAGCTATGCATAACTAACAGTCACGAATGTGTCTGATTTCAAAGCCTCTAGCCCCCCATGTACAATACAGTGGGGGCATCACTTCACAGTTTGATACCTCAGATCTATTGCACTGCATCTCTGATGGATATCTGAATTTGGCCTATGGCTGTGTCTGAACTATGCCAACAGGACTCATGTCGCTATGGTAACCATTCACACCAGTCGGTCAGCATGTAAGATAAAAGGTAAATGAGAGTCTGAACAAGCGCATGCACACACACACTCGCCCTATTGACTTATTTTACGCTGCTGTTCCAAGGCAGAATATAAAATAAGAGGCAGCGGTTCTGAAGTTCTGAGGCTTGTTAACACCAGCAGGAAGATGATTTCTGCCTGTCCCTCTTCACATCTCTCATTCCGTCTGTCCCGTACATTAAATATGAGGACCCTCATAAGGTTCCTGCATAAACAGCTCAATTAAAACGGTCTGAGGAGAGAGGATGAAAGTTTGTGTGCACATGATTCTGGGATTGTACGCGATTGTGCATTCTGCTCACATCGGGTAACACAGACAAGCGCTTCAGAGCTCACAGAGTGGATTTCTATCTTGTTCAAGTGTGTGTGTGTGTGTGTGTGTGTGTGTACAGGCACACATTCAAGCATGAAAATGCACAGATACACACTGGAGATGAGGATATAAATCCAGTCACTTGTGTCTTTTTGCAGGTTGGTGTGTGTGTGTGTGTATGTGTGTGTGTGTGACACTTTACATAAGGACCACCTATTTAATTAGGATCTAAAAGGTCCAGCCTCTAATTTTCTATCCCAGTAATCAAAGGTCCAAAATAACCGTTTTAGGAGCCAGCATGTTGTTTTCCTTCCTGTGTTTGCCCAGGCTGAGCCTTTTCACTGGTTTAAGCTAATCAAGCTAGTCAACCAATCAGATCAAGCTAGCTTTAACTGTTCCACCAGCTGCTCTCCCAGCAGAAAACTGTCTAAACCCGGTCTAAAAACTGCAAACTAGACCAGCCAGATCAGGCTGGAAAACAGCTTAACCAGCAAACCAGCTTAAGGTTAAAGCCAATTAAATTAAAGTGTTTTTTAAAACCAGAATTCTTTGTAAAAACAGAAAAATAATCAATTCTGCACGATTGTTGTGCACCACATATAAGAGCATCAGATACAGTGAACCAATTAATTTTTCCTGTGATATAATTCCTGTGTAAACACCTACTGAAATGCAAAGTACTTCATAAAAATGCAATGTTTATATTAATTAATGATAAATGATTAGAAGTACGGTGTAATTAGCCTGCCCTGGGTTAGCTGTTTGCATTTATGTATGGTTAAGTGAATAAAGCCACACAAATAGATTAACTCAAGGAACAGAAACAAAGAGTCCACCTTTACAAATTTGGGCAACTGCTAACTCTGAACCTTAGCTATGACCCACCTAACAGGAACATTCTCAGAATGTTGTCTAACGTTCACTAGCTCTCTGAAAGAGATCACAACTTTATTGCAATAACCTCAGTAGAACATTTTTAACATTATACATCAAAACGTTACACTTACGTTCCTAGTGGAACATTTTAAAAACATTACAGAAATCCAAAAAGTTGGAATAGCCTTTGTTTAACCAAGCACTAATGTTATGGCAATATTTAAATAAACTGGCCAGTTTGAACGTTCCCAGAACATTAAAATAACATATTCAATATTTTTGTTACTTGGTGGATTTGATAGGAAAACCTGCATTTGTTAGTTGGGGGGCTCCTGCAGGGCCAGAGTTTATAACACCAGGGGCCCTTCTGTTCTACAGAGATTTGGCATTTGTCATTTGTGAAACACCCACTTTGCAGCATTTCAAATAGCCTTGGGGAGAAGGGAGACTGCAGTACGCTAAAGAACGGTTTGTACTTGTCTGTAGAGAGCAGAAAGGTGAGATTGTGTGGATAGAACGATAAAATCACCTTATCTCAGACTCTTGTGTAATTCGATGACCTGCTTTTAACATTTAATCCTTCCTTGAAGATTGATTCATGAGTTTGGTTTGTTATAGCCAATCATCTCAGTGCTAATGGCTTTACATATTCATTGTCACCCAATAACCACTGAGATGAGGGAGAGGGAGTGAGAGAGCCTTACACAGCACAAGAGAGGGAGGACACGTTTCTGATCACATTTGCAGAATCAGCGATCACTCTGACGCTAGCACACACACACATCAGATTAGCCTTTAAACTCACCGTTCCTGCCAAGTGTATGCAAATAAGCGGAATTTAATTACAAATCTTCAGTCTGTGTCTACTAGGGTTGGGTGACAGAAATAAAAAGAAATATGCATCTTAACATTTTCAGCCGTAATGATATTCAATACATATAAATGCAGATTTATGGGTCTGCTCAAAAGTGTCTTAAAACTGTGATTTTCTTTCAATTAGAAAAAAATATAATTTCCATTAAACAGTCACTGTGAAAGCAGCCTAAAAAATGAATCAGCTCTAACCAAAAATGTTTTTGCTACTGAAATTTAACTGAAATACTGTTACCCGCTTAAATATTCATACTTGTGAATTAAACACAAGAAAGGATCACGAAACCACTCTGATGCATTAAAACATAAAAAGGGCATTAAAATCGTTGCAATATAAAATCTTCTCAAACAGACTGCAAATTTACATTAATGCAATTGACACAGGCTTAATCCGATGTGACTCAATAAATTCAGGCATTACAAGTTATCAGTACATGCGTTCCCTGGCAATCGAACCCATGACCTTGCCGGTGCTTCCTAAGGTAGAGGAAAATTCAATATACAGACCACCGCTCAATGCATATCCTGAGATCTCTGCGTCATGTTCTCGGTTCTAAGTGCTTCCCGTTTCTTGCGAAAACGCCATTTTCTGTTAGAATCACATCTGCTACATATAAACCCCTGACAGGAAAAAAAAGTGAGAGATATCAGTCAGCAGACAGAGAGCCATTCAGACGGCTGAGGATGGGAAGCTAGCGGCTATTCTATTGTTTATCTCTTGGTTTCTGCTGTTTATTAAAAGGTTAAGTGCATTTAGCATTTTGTTTAGCGAGTGTTACAAGGTGAAGTGGGACAGTAAATGAAAGAAACAAGAGAGAGAAAAAAACAGAGACAGAACGGGTTCTTCTAAACACAAAGTGAACTGGTTAACCGGGTTTAGGTTAACCTCGCTACTATTTCCATCGGGTAACAAAATGGTTCAAAGAACATCATTTTAAACAAATGTTTCTGAGACATGTGATGTTCTGATATGTGATGTTAACTAACATCACTGCGAGAGCATTTCTAGTAACTTTCAGAGACTGTTAGCCAACGTTCTGAAAACGCTTCTTGTTAGCTAGCGGTTCTGAATCTTAAACCACAGGCTAAATCTCAAAATGCAATCTTTTTTTACCTTAACTGAATAACTGCTGGATAGGAAATTTGATTTAAAATTGAAAAAGACTGAAAAAAGCTACTGTGTGAGGGAGTATAAATGACTCTCGGTGCCCTTTAAAGTGCTTACATTGCCAGCCTGGCTGTAGCCGGTTAGATTTCAGCCATGTCAACAACAGCAGCCAAAAGTAATAAATCAATTCAACAGCTCTGCCCATCAACAGCAGAGCTCAACTCCACATGGCAAACTGTGGGAGCCCCGGGCCTGTGTGTGCGTATGATGAGTTTATGTCAGAAAACGTGTGTGTTTGTTTTGAAACCAAGTGAACGTCTTTCACAGTACAGTAGAGTACAGCTTTCATTCCTCTCTCTCCCAGCCAGCATTTATTCTCTTATTAATTCAATTCTTTCATGCCTTCCAAAAGATCTTTTCAGCTTAACTACATACCCCGGCTAGACCTTTTATTCTCAGTTCATTTAGTTACTACCATCATAAAAAGAGTGTCAGAGGCACATATCAGTCTCCCTTTAAAATGTTCTGAGTGTTGTAAACCCTCGTAACAAAAAATAAACTATATCTTCAGAACTGAGGGAATCTGCTGAGAGGAGATTTAAAAAATGGATTCTCCCCAAAAAACTAAAAAATTCATAGTTTCAACGCCATATATTTTGTTTCCTCTATTGAACCCAAACGCTGGACTCTGTAAGAGTATTCTGACCACATCTTTCCATATAATAAAAGTGAATAAAGACTAGCACTAAAGCAGCACCATAAAATCCTCATGAAAATGTGCAATATTCCAAGTCACAGTTCTGTGTGAGGAACAGACTGAATGATCTCCTGTGACTGGATCAATAAATCAGTCAGTTCAACTCAAGAACTGAATCCGTCAGAATCCTTATGAAGGAATCAATCAGCCTGCATTTCACATTTGATAATGACAGAATTCCCTTAACTTCCCTTGCATTCCCTACAAGTCAATCACATACAGCATTTTAATGATGCGCTAAGCGATTTCTGAGAAATGCTGTTGAAACTTAAAACAACACCCAAACAATTTTGTGAATATTTGCTAGATGTCTGCTTTTACTTTTTCTCAACATACACACAAATAAAAACAAAAATAAAACAAAAAACAAAGTGAATCAGACCGATTCAACACACAACACCAAGCCACTCCGTTAACCAATCAGCAATAAGGGGTGTGTCCACAGCTAGTCTCAACCTGTGTTGCCTAGCATGTTTGTAGTTTTGAAGGCGGGGCAATGGTGTGTCTACTTGGGTGTTGATTTCAAACACCAATAACTTTTCACAGAAATCACTTTATCTCACAAAAAGAATAACAGATGGATCAGAAGTGTTGCGCTCCAACTGAAAGAATGTAGCCCTTGTTATCAGCGAGATGGAAAGGACCACTGACATTTCTGGTGAGTAAGAATGAAGTTAAGGCCTAGTAATACATCTCACCCATATGCCAGGTGACAGGAAAGGTGTCAGACTTCCATTCTGTGCCATGTCTAGAACACGGTGTCTTTAGCCTCCAGGAACTTTGTCAAGACAGCAGAGCCAGGAGAGGTTTCTCAGGTGAGGGGAATGATTATGCGGTGAAGAGCTTTATCAAATCCCAAGAGGGACACATGAAACAATGTAGACCGTATGTATGATGTTACTAAAGCTTAAATTGTAAAGCGCTGTGCTAACACCGCCAAGGTCACGGGTTCCATTTGCAGGGAACACATGGGCTAAAAATGTAAATGTGGACTGAAAAGGACCTTTATGTTCTATGTCAGGTTGAAAATGACCTAAAACTGATTCCACCAGCTGCATGACTCAGTGCTGCAGCTTTCCAGAGCCGAACAAAGGCACTCATGTCCAGCCTGCACACTTGAGAATGGAGACGTGTGTTTCATGTCCTGCAGACCAGAAGAACAAAAAGAACCTCTGATGGGGCTTCAATCCAGCACAGAGACTGAAACGGAGCTGGTGAGATTTAGCTGGTGAGAACACCACCTGCCAGGCGTCGGTTCTGGAGTGAATCTGAGTTTTCAGTTTTTACAGGTTAATAAATAAACACCCAGCGCACCACTGCCAAATCTCTCACCAGCATTGTCAGTGTTATCAGTGAATCTGGCAAATACTGCGTAAGATAAATGTAAATATGTCTACATTTTACATCTACAAAAGAATTACAAAGTGTACATCTGACATTTTATTACTTAATTTGATTCCACGTAAGATTTAATTTATTGTATTACTACATTTCATTATATTACAGCATTACATTGGCAAACAGCCACTCTGTTCTCTAAACACCAGTATCTGTCATTAAAAGCCAATATCAGTCATCCAATATACACTGAATCAACAGACTAACACTGCTGTCAAGACACATGCTAGAGATACAGTGAGGATTATATATCCATAATAAACATCAAATCTACAGATGTACCAGCCGTGCCACAGAGAGACAGAACAGCTTTATCATATAAACTCTGAACTTCATACGAACAGAGAAGCTTTATCATATATCATATAAACTAGTTTCCAACCCTTTTCTATGCCTGTAAAGTTTGATTAAATATTCGTTTAAATTCAGCTATTTTGCATACATCCAATCTGCTTAAACGCTTTTACTGTATAGACCACCATTATAGCAGCCATCGGGGGGCTGCTTGAATATCTACATCGGCCATTATATCTCACGCTGGTGGATAATATCCTGCGCAAACATCTATCATTCAATTACGAAGCTGCAAAACGCAAAATGCACTTTTCTATCAGAAATCAAGTTCCTGTTATAATACGTGGACGACAGATTATTAAACACGATAATCCTACATCACATACTCAGTCTTGATATAGTCACGCTAAAGTGCCGCACATGTACACACGCACGGTAAAGTGCCGCATATACACACACACACGCACGGTAAAGTGCCGCATATACACACACGCACGGTGAAGTGCCGCATACACACACGCACGGTAAAGTGCCGCACATGTACACACGCACGGTAAAGTGCCGCATACACACCCGCACGGTAAAGTGCCGCATATACACACACGCACGGTAAAGTGCCGCATATACACACACGCACGGTAAAGCGCCGCATATACACACACGCACGGTAAAGCGCCGCATACATACACACACGCACGGTAAAGTGCCGCATATACACACACACACGCACGGTAAAGTGCCGCATACACACACACGCACGGTAAAGTGCCGCATACACACACACGCACGGTAAAGTGCCGCATACACACACGCACAGCGATTACAATACAGCGACAACAGACGCAACCACCACAATTAAAGCTGCCTGTTTAATTTAAAACAATCAGGCTAATGCGGGCCTATTACCTCTCGCAGATATTATACGAAAACAGTCAAGTCCTAATTGCAATGGAGAACAGAGGCATTTAAAGCTATTAAAAGGGCATTTAAGGTGCACGGATTTCAGGTTTTCCAAATAACCGATAGGAATTGGTCTGAAATCGGTGTGAGAGAAACACCGCCACCTGTCGTGCCCGGGCTGCTATTGCACCTGAGGTACTGCAGATATTCAGCAGCGTGCCAGGTTTCATCAAGCCAAAAAATAGAACAATAAATCCATCCTGTCTGCTGCACCTGCCCAATATTGATTTATCCTGTCTCTCCATCTTTTTCTGTCATTCCCTGCACTCTCTCTCTCTCTCTTTAGATTGCATGGTCTCTCGTCCTCACTCTCTCCTCACCTTTTCTCTGCTCCCGCCAGCACCACTAATAACATTTCAAAGGATGGTACATACAAATTTGACTGTTACAGGGGCAAGTGACTTATCAAAACTGACAGCACCTGGTTTATCAACAGATGGGAATTAGTAACAGTGTGTGTGTGGTGGGTGCACACACAAACACACAAACACACACACAATGGAGTTTCGTATTTAAAGGGGACCTTTCATAAAAATAATGATTTATATACTGTACACGCTCTATATTTTATCCCCCCACACTAACCCTTCCTCTCAACTTCACCATCACAAAAATAGCAGAAAGTTTCTATTTTTAAATAATTCTGTATGATATATAAGCTTGATTCCACATGGGGGCTAAAAATGTCCCCACAAGTATAATAGTAACAGTAAATGTTTTGGTCCCCATTAGGAAACAATCTTATAAATCATACATGGGGATATCTGGTCCCCATAATGTAGTGAATACCAGGACCACACATACACACAGACACACACACACTTTGTAATCACTCTGTCTCTCCAAATCCATAATCCTTCTGTCACTAACTCTAAGGTCAGAGGAGATATCAAGAAGTGTGTGTGTGAGAAAACCTGGACTCTGTTTTGACAGTGCAGGCAGATCAAAGCAGATTAATCCCTACAAACAAAAACAATTTCCCAGAATGCAATATGACTGTTTTCCTCTCTTTATTCTTTCCTGAAAAGTCAAATATCACTGTCTACTGACCTGTCACAGGAACCCTCTGACATCACAGAACTCAGGTGTCACTTGAATCTAATAAGCAACATATAATCACATTATCCCTAGTCATACCATTTTGTTACATGATCCTCTCAAACGTCATGTTGTATTACATCACTATTCTGTCAGAATTTGAGGTTTCACCTCTCTACTGCCATCTCTGTTTGAAACATAAAACTGCAGGTTACCTTTTATATACATATACAAACTAACATTTAAATCATTATTCCATTTGGGAATCAGGGTAATTTAAGGAGACCATTTTAAACACTGTTATGTACTTGCTTAATAACTAAGTTTTGTTTATTTTTAACCAAACAAATATGAATTGCATAGTATAGTGCAGATGAAGCAAACAATCTACTAGTACTCTAAATACTAGTGGGTTAGTCAGCAGACATAAAGATTAAGACGTGCTGGCTATGTATAGTACACCAAAATAACCAAACAACCAAATCCACAATTTTCGGGTTACAAGTCTCCAACCATTAAGCCAAAAAATTGTGAGATATACGGTAATATAGATATACTGCAATGTAAACAATGAAGCACATATAACATACAATGACCCTCCAGTGAATCTTTAAACAGAGCAGCTCTATGCATGTATGCTAATCATTCAGTACATACTTATGTAGTCGGAGAAGTCTGGGAATAGGTGCGTGTTCCTTAAGTGTGTGTGTGAGCAGGCATAATGAGGTGGGCAGAAGTGTATAACCTCAAGTCACTGAGAGAAGCTGAAGAGGGCATGTTAAGTGCAGTGTGCATGTGTGAGTGAGGCTGGTCACAGGTTGTACCTGCTTGGCCAGGTTGACGGAGTCTGAGGTGAGTCTGTCTCTGAGGTGAGGATCAAGCTGGGCAGCAGGTGCGATCTCCACCACTTTCTGATGTCTCCTCTGGATGGAACAATCCCTCTCATACAGATGAATAACATTTCCATATTTATCACCTGAGTGACAGTGAAGAGGAGAGGAATAAATATTGAGAGAAGGAAGAGAGATATAGGCTTAGGTTTCTTCTTGAGTATGTCATTAGTAATTCATTTCTAGGCTGTGTCCTCGATCTCAATTCTTTTCACATCTTATTTAGTTTTTTAGCTTTTGTAGCTTGTATTAGCCAGTGAATAGATGACAGGAAATGATGAGGGTGAGAGAGGGGAACAGGACTCAAAAAAGGACCACGGGCTGGGTCGCCTGAAACACTATTGCGTAATATGTCAACACGCGGCCGCTTGGTTGTCGGGGGCAACATGTACTTTCCATCATCTTTAGTGACAAAACAGGTTTGCTGACATCTGTATATATAAATTGCATGGATTCTCATCTTAAACAACTGCAGATGTCTTACTTTGAACACTTTATCCTGTTTCGAAGAAACTGATATCATTATAATGATGATACAAGCTAACTTTAGCATTAATTTCCATCCTGTTAGGCATTCTGGTATTTTTACCACATAATCAAGCACTAAGTAATACTGAAGTGCTTAAGTGCTTAAACCTGACCAGAGAACACTTCTAAAAATCACAACAGTAAAACCAAAATCTACCTTCTGGAAACAGCTGCCTTATTCTAGTGAAAACACTGCGTTTTCCTGACTCCTCATTTAAAGTTAATTGCTGTGAGAGTATCTTAGCTTGTTAGCATGTCTGCATGGATTCCCTATTAGATTAATCGGGAAAACTGAATAAAGTTAGTTGTGTATTTTAGAGAGAGTGAGAAATAGTGAGATTGAGAGATTAAGAGAGAGAGAGAGAGAGAGATTGTGTTCCCTGGACACACACAGAGTCATTCCCTGTTAACAAGCCCAATTCAATTCCAGCTGTATGTTTTTGACTATGAGCTCTGTTCCAGACAAGCAAAATTACATTTAATGAGCCAAAATACTCAGATCCAACAGTTAAAATACACCAGAGAGATGCTAACAGATCATAGTAAACAAATGTGTGTACACATCCTGTGGACTTTGACAAATTACCCTAAATGTGACACTTTTATCTTTTTCTCTCACACATACTCACCGAGAATTTGTACTTCAATGTGTCGTGGTTTCTCAATGAACTTCTCGACAAACAGAGCGCCGTTTCCGAACGCTGCCAGCGCCTCTGAATACGCTCTCTGATAGTTCTCCTCCAGTTCCTGTCAATCAATTGTTCAGTGTTACGACAATCAAAATAATGACCAAAAGGTACAGGCTATTCAAATACAGTTTAAATCAATTAAACAGGAAACAAGTTGTGTCAGTTTTCTAATTTTGTTTATCACACAAACCTTAAGGTCTATAGCAGAAAGGTTGGAGAATTTTTTCTTATTATAATGGATTTATTAGTTTTACTGGTGTTTACAAGTAATACTACCTATATGGTTTTGTCCCTATAATGTTACCGTGAATGGACGGGAAAAGTAGATCTTATAATCTTTCTAGTTTTAAATTCCAAAGATTACAGAATGTTTTCATAATATATCAAATTTATCTTTTACCATTACAGCAAAACTCTAAGACCCCCCAAAAAGTTATCTGGGGTAAATGTCTGATAAACCCAAAACCTAGACAAGCAGAGAATAAAAAGCAGGTTATGATTTCTGTTCTCAATGGAATGAAGCCTCTTTATCGTGTTAACAAATGTGGCCTGCAAAGGCTGAAATCTGTTCATTTTTATTTCCCTCCTACGTAGTACGTAAAGAAACCAAATGAAGTGTCTTGAGAAACCTTGGTGTTGAACATTTAACACTCTTTATAGACGAAGCTGTTGTCTCAAAGCTTGCTACACACAATAAATACTAATACTAGCAATAAATACAAAGCTCTTCTCACATCTAGCTGTAAATATAGCAAATAGACTATATTTTACTTGCAGTTTGTCACTGTGATTTAGAATTTTACTGAGGCAGTTGAAGATGGTCGCATGTTCGGTAAAGGACAGTGAGCGTCTATTGGTCTGTAATGCAGTGGACAACAGATAAAAGCCGCAGATCCACACGCATGAAATAAAAACAGCAGATGCAGTTTACATGAGACACCAAGGCCCATTAACATGTGATCTGCACTGAGAGGATGGATTAGCTTTAGCGCGCTAGTCTTGTAATCCATTGCGGTTATCTGACTGAAGTGTGCGGTGCACTGCTGGTTATGATGTCTGCCGCTGTTGAACAGACTGATAGCCGGTGAAGAAAAGCTGTTCTTGAGTCCTGCGAATCTAGCGAAAAATTACTTTTGAGCCCTCGAGGGGAACTAGGGAAAACAGGTCAGAGCAGAGCTGGGTTATTCCATAAAGGTCCTGCGGGCAATTTCTCTATGTTAAAATACTCCTATCCCAGTTTAATGCGCTGAGACGACTGCACAATTTTAAACTCAGCCAATGGGATGAGTCTGAGGTAGCAATGGAAGCCTGGGGGGGGCAACATGTGACGCTAAAGTGTGGACATAATATGCAGAGTTAAACACATAATGTTTAACCTTTCTGTCAGTGGCTGAGCTGCTACTGAAATGGTAATGATACTGGGAAGCTTTCCAAAGCACATTTGTTTATGTTGATGAAGATGGGAGGCTCATGCCAACCTTTCTGTCTCTCCACGGAGAGCAAAGGTTTGTTCACAAGGTTTTGTTTGGGCTTATTCAGGGCTTATTAGGATAAGTTCAAAATAGCCCCAGTTAGCAGAGAACAATCTCAGAACATTGGGTAATATTCTGTCAAGTTATCAAAAACGTTCTCACATTAACATTAGCAGAATGTATGTCTAGCAATACATATATAAAAACTGGTAATTTTATGTAAAAAATATAAAAAGGTTACAGAATCAGTGTTGTTTTGAACATTTTTAGTTTTTAACATTTCTAATGTGTTTCTTTCGAAATAACATTATTTGCTACTTAATGGAAACGTTCTTATAACATAAAATTGTTACCTAGGGCATCTTGTTCTGTTAAGATGAATGTGTTTAACTTCAAACAAATCACTTGGACAAATAAACAGGACAGAGAAATTATATGTTAAAGCATGGATACTAAAAACTGGGGTTACAAAAGTTCAGGTCAGTTCAAGTAATTAAACGTATCTAGTCAGGAACATATTTGAGTGAAGTAAAAAAAGAGCCAATTTATGTGGAGGCTAGACTGCTATAATCAGCATATGATACTTAAAAACACACGGACCTCATAATCTCTGACCACCCTCATGCCACGACCGCCTCCTCCATATGCTGCCTTAAAGATGATGGGAAAGTCATACGTTTTAGCAAACTCCTGCGCCTCCTGCAGAGAGGAGATTGGAGCGTTTGTTCCGGGAACCACTGGAACACCTACACACACACACACACGTACATGCAAACACACACGTGCGCACAAACAAGCACACACGCAAACACACACTTTCAATTATTTGTAGTTTTCCATACATAAGTTAATATTTTGGGGAAATGAAGAGGCAGGAAAAGAAGATAAAAATAGCTAATTGGCAGAATTTTTGTAAACATTACATCATTGTTTTGATCAATAAATAAACAAGTGCACAACACAGACAGAGCAAGAAAAGCAGACGGCATGTGCAAATAAACAGAATTATCAGCGGGCACGACTCAATTTTCCCTCAACCCAGTGCTTACAATTTTGGAGGGGAAATAAACATACTTTCTGTTTGAATAATGCGCCAGGACAGGAGAAAGAATTTCAACGTTGAAAATACATGCTTCAACTTCAAGAGATGAATATTCTTGATTCATTGTAATATTGCACCATGTGGAAAGAGATCTCAAAGGTAATGTTCTGTGTCTGTGTGCAGAACAGAACCTGCTTTGATGGCCAGGGCACGCGCTTCCACTTTATCCCCCATCTTGCGCACAACCTCTGGGGTAGGACCAATGAATCTCACCCCGGCATCGTTGCAGGCCTGGGCAAAGTCTGCCCGCTCGGATAAAAACCCATAACCTGGGTGGATGGCATCTACATTATTTTCCTGAGAAAAAGAAAGAGAAAGAGAGAGAGGAAGAACAGAGAGGGTGAGAAAACAGAGGGGAGAAAGCAGAAAGAGATATGAGTAGAATAAAACATTAGTCAGGGATGTGTATGTAGTCAGTCCTAATTATTCTGATGCTGGAAAATACTAATTTCATTAAAATCCCAATCAGAGAGAAGTTGAAGCCCCTCTTTCTGTTGGCTGACTGTGTGTAACATGATAATTGCATTGGAGACTAATTATTCAGAGGCCGTCTGCTGAGGTTGGAGACAGTGGTGTTGGCTGCATCTACAGTTTCATGATGGTGTGTTATGCGTGTGTACTGCTCAGTGTTTATGTATTGTTAGTGAATTGTTGTGGCTAAGCTGCTGGTTTGAGAGATGAGCTGCCTGTGGCATAATGAGCGAGAGAGACCGAGAGACCGAGAGACCGAGAGAGAGAGAGAGGAGAGAGAGAAAGAGAGGAGAGAGAGAAAGAGTGCACCAAAGGATCTGAATCTGGCTGCTGTTTCTGACACCAGTCCAACAACAGCAATGGATCGATTTCAGCATCATATACTATAATTATACATACATGCATGCATGCATACACATATACTGTACATACATACATACATACACACACACACACACATATATATATATTGTTTCAATATATAATATTGTATGTATTTTATAATTATAATATAATAAATATATAATATATATAATATTTAAACAATGAAAGATAGAAGTACAGCAGTCTCACCTTAGCAACTTTGATGATGTCAGGGATATGAAGATAGGCTCCAACAGGCGGCAGGCCTTTGCCAATCAGGTAAGCCTCATCTGCCTTCTGTCTGTGCATCTGTCCGGTGTCCTGCTCCGAATATACAGCCACCGTCCGGATGCCGAGCTCTGTGCATGCCCGAAACACCCGGATGGCTATTTCACCTGGGGTTAAAGAAAAATATGCAGAAAAAAACATTATTATTATTAAAATCATTAAAAGACTGATGTCAGTTGTGTCAGTTAAGGAATAGTCCAAACTAAACTAAAACGCAAGGCACAATTTTAAAAAATCTACACGCAGTTTGCTTGCACACAATAACATGTTTATGTTAGTGACCCTGTTTTTCGCTACAAGACAAAAAAAACATCACAAAGTCATCGCTAGACTAGCACATTATACCATGTCTTCTGAAACCATACAATAACTGCAGTCAAAATTTGACCCTCCATTTAAATATCAAATGAAATATGCAATCTTGTGATGGGCTCATCACATCAGGCTGGATTTGAATCGCATCAACAAATGTTGTTTGCCTGACGTCTAGAAATCATGACGTCAAATCTGACATTTTCTTAAAATTCTGTCTGCTGCATCTACTGCATGTGTTTAGAAGTCTCACTATATACGGCACACTATATACGGACCACCTATATGTAACATAAATTTAATATAGATTAACATATAGTTAAAATATATGATCATTATGAACTGTTATATAGAACACAACTGTTAGAAGATGCTTCAATTATTATACATTTGTGTTTAGTGGACAATACAACAGCACACAAGTTTGTTATTATAAGGGGTTAACGGTGAGTATTTTTCCTCTTAATGCTAAAGCTAAATCTGTAATGTGACAACAGCAGCAGTACATGTTTTAAAGTCTCAGGATAACAGGTCTTACCTCTGTTGGCCACCATGACCTTTTTGATTGGTCGATATTCCGTGTGGGCGAAACGACAGGATAAACCCACCCTCCTCTGGAGGAGAAAGACCCCCCTGGACCCACCTAAACGCAGCAGCATCCTAAAAGAAACAAATAAAGATGAAAACAATTGCACCGGTTCTATATAATCTTTACGGAAATAAATCAGTATATTGTACTTTTGTAATGCACCATCATCAGTTCGTCTGCCTGCCAAACAAATACAGTAAATACCCACAGAAAGAAATAGTAATTTAAAATATCAACTTAACATTGTCACTTGCATTGCACTGTTTGTACATTAAAGCACTGATAAAAGTTATGCATGTAAGAAATACATAGGATTAAATGCTTTAGGCCTTACATGAGGAAACCATGCGTTTCACATTTTGAACCTGTCGTGATGAATTACTGCTGCCACCTTGCGGTCTTAAGATATGTTCACATAAGAGGTTTGAGAAGAAGGTAAACTTTGTTTGATGGCTCTTAAATGTGGATCTTCATTTTAAGACTGTTGAAACGCTACATTATCCTGGATTTCATCCTGGATTTCATCCTGGATTACCGAATTAAATCGTGCACATTGGAAAAGGAGAGGAATAAGAGATGGAGATTGTATAAGATTGAGGTAAGCTTGTATACAGCCTACGATTGATCGACGTTAACAAACACAAAGCTGTTTTCTGTACTCTTTAAACAGGACAGAAAGTTTCACCTGTTCCCAGTCTTCAGCTCCAAACGCACCAGGTCGCGTTACGGAGTAAATGTTGGTTAAAAGTTCAGATTTATCTTGGCATTTCCGGTTAGTTATTTACGCAGTTACCTGTAGACACAGCCTGAAATGTACGTGTCCCTGCGATCTGGGAGTTTGTTTGTTTGTTTGTTTGTTTTGTTTGTTTAGAGACACAGGCGGGTTATCGGAGCTTTGATTCAATGATAGACTCTGTGTTGTAAAGTCCTGTCGGCTTGTCTCTTTTAATGCATGTAGAATAAATCTCTCCTTAATGTTTACATAATTTTCCATGCATGTTTCTATTTTTTTATTTTATTTTACTCCTAACACCTTTTACCCCAAACTACAAACAGACAAACCATAATATTATACACACTGTTATCAAATGCATTTGTTGATAAATTCACATCATCAGATCAAACCATTGGCCAACAACGTGCGACGAGATGCGTGTTACATTTTTTGTTTAGTCATTTCATTTCTAATAGTTTAACTCAATGAAGTACATTTGCAACCTTTTGCAATACATGCACGTGATAAAATCACATGTCTTATAATAAACATGGCTGTTCGTGTGTCCGTTTGGGTGAAGTGGGACGCAAACTCTCATCTTACTGTTTTACTCTATTTTTGTCTGCGTCTCACCTACTCAGTCTCACAGACATAATATTGAACTATATTTTCTCACCCACGTCTCTATTCATGAGGAGCCTTAGCACTAAATTAAATGACAGGTTTCATGTTTGCATTTGTGTTCCTATTTTTGCAATGTTTGAAGTCTGAATATAATAGCACAGAAACTAGATATTTAAATTTTCTTAAAGTGGTTGTATCTTCTGAGCCTTGTGATGTGTGTTGCTAAGGCATTGCTATGCAGTTACTGAGGCCCGTTGCTATGTGGTTTCTGGGTGGTTGTCAAAATGTTGTCAAGTCAAAAATTGCATTTCCAAAGCTTCTGATAATGTGTGTAGAATGATAGAATCAGGATATGACTTGCTTTCCTCAAGTGCATGTATATGAGTTTTATGTCTGTTTTATTGTCTGCTAGGCTTGTTGTTTGCCAAGGCTTGATCATCTGCCAAAGTAATAAGGCAACAAGCCATATGAAGTTATTATTGATGTCGTCCACAAACAGTGTAGGCCGGGTTATGCACCATGGGTTAATGCTTGTGGGTAGGTCGATGTTCAAATCCATAACCTTACTTATCTTGCCTTATACCCTTGTATGTGCTCTATAAGTTCCAAGCAGAGGGCTGCTGTCTATAGATGTCTGTAGGTGTTTGCAATACATATTGTCCTGCTTTAAGTAAATGGGCTGCAACTCTTTGACTGGCTTTTTGTAGGTTAAAGGTCACAGGTAATACACAGCGCTGGTGGGATAAAAGAGTAAGTGGGTTTGAAGCTCATAAACAGAGCAAAACTTTGAACTACAGTTAGTGGGCGATTAGATGTCCTTCTGTGTCAACATGAACTTCGATCGTGTGGGAAAAATCCAATGAACTTAATTTCGTTCTACATTGATAGCCACATCAATGACGGCAAAGCTAATGGGGTGCTACCAGTTGATCATATCTTCTGTTCTGTATTGGAAGTAAAGAATATTTTCTGTGTTATAAGATGCAGTGTTTCCTGTCTACTTGAGGCTGTGCTATATTTAAAATACGCTGTGGGCTCACAACTGCAGAATTCACAGTGTAGCACAGCCTAACCCTAACCCCTAACCCAGCTAACATTTGTATGCTATAGGAACGTTTTCCTAACATTTCTGTTCAATATTGACAATAGAAATGTTATTTTGAATGTTCAAAATGAATGTAGATGTTGTATTAACGTTGCTTGGTAACATTATTCAAACATTTTACCATGTATAACTTAAAGTTGTATTAACATTACTGCAACGTTTATGATAACTGATGAGAGAACATATAGACAATGTTAGTTATTCTGAGAATGTTTCCTGTTGGATGGTTTATAACTTTATTATGTTCACCTTAAGCACGATTTAGATGTCTGTAGCTCACCTCAAACCCACTAAGAGCTCCACAAGGGACAATTATAAAGAAAATAATATGATCAGCCTATTGGTGCCTTTCAAAATTGCTCAGTTAGCGTTAAATGACTCTGAACGCTGCCCTAAAAGGCCAAGCTGGGTAAAATCAACACGTTCAACCGCCGCCTCACACAATCTAAATAGAGTCCTGCATCAGACGTGCTTTTTTCAGACTTTTTATTGCTCTCTTCTCCATTCAGTCTCACCTCTTTTTTTCCACCTGACTGGATCTTCCTGCTGTGTTTGTCCATTAGACTCTGGCAGATAGATGAACTGCGTCTTCACATTTTCAACAGCACAAATGTTCTGCCATTAGGGCAGATAAGCCCAGCAGAACAAACCCAAATCCAAACAAAACTTTATCAGTTTACAATTCGAGCTTCAATCTGATGTTTTTGCGGTGATCTCAAAAGTCTAAACAGACAGATGATTGACAGACTTTGTTCTGATTTAACTATTTGGCTTAGACAGTGAGGAATGCGTGCGTGTGCTGTTTTGTGATTTAATTTGATGCCTAAAGTGCAATTCTGTGTATCAGACACACACTGCAAAGTTTTTGTTTTTCCCCCCTCCTCAATGGCCCCTCCTTCTATGTAAATACCTCATATGTGCAGTA
The DNA here is from genome assembly GCA_036877545.1 of Yasuhikotakia modesta. Taxonomy (NCBI): domain Eukaryota; kingdom Metazoa; phylum Chordata; class Actinopteri; order Cypriniformes; family Botiidae; genus Yasuhikotakia; species Yasuhikotakia modesta. The sequence goes on along the minus strand of JBAJNP010000979.1, from coordinate 41,318 downwards.
CGTGAATACTGTTATCCATCTCTCTCTGTCCAGCACAACTATACTGTCTCTTTTTATATGAGCTTCAAATGAATGCAGTGTTCAAACTAGTGGCTTTTCTCTTTGTTTGTTTCTCTATGATGTTTTGTAATTGTTGACATATTAAATAACACCAGACTGAACTCTGTACAGGGTATTTCTGTTTCCTCAGAAGTTGAATGACGCCTAAAAGTTAATGATAACAAAATACAATTGATTAGCCAAGTTATTTGAATAGCATTCAGGAAGATATGCTATCAACATATGAGGCATTTTGTTTTGATCGTTCAAGTAGTAACACAACATGTTAAATATGCAAATTTGTCTTCTTTTGACTGGGCTTGTTTGTGGTCATTTGTCTTTGATAAAAGAGCATTGGGGTGACTGGGGCTAGTTGACACTGTTATGTTTAAATATCTTTGAAATCTAAAGTTTATTTGCGAAAATGCTTGTTTCTCCTTTGACTTTGGTTTTGTATGTTGCTTTCAGACTTTTTAACTTCTTACATGAGAGTTTAGAATGAGGTCAGGCTACGTTTTGTAAGTTCATACAGTTTATTTATGCAAATAGTTTATACAATAATTTGCCACAGCTGTGTTTTTGGTGTTATTTTGAACATTTTTGCTGTTTTACATAGTTTGTTGGTTCGTTGTTTATAGTGTTTATAGTAGGCTGTTTAATTGAAGGTTACACTGTACAATTAACTTTTAACAGCAACTGAAAGATATTAATTGGAGTTAAAATTGTCACATCCAACTCCTTCACTTTTCTGAATTTAAACCAAACTGTTTTTTTTTTGATACAACTGAAGTTTATGTATCTCAGACAGCTGACCAAAGGGCACACAGTTAATGTTCAAATAGTGTTAGGACTCCAAAATACACACACACTTGTACATCTATCTATCACACACTTGTACATCTATCTTGTGTCAATGTCCTATGAGGACATTGACACAAGACTATCTCTAACCTCTTACCCCAACTTTGACCCCAACCATCCCATCCCAACTTTCTAACCCTAACCTAATTCTAAACAGTCCTGTAAAGGGGAGTCAGTAAATGTCTGGCAAAAATGTCCTCACTATACTCTTTGTTATCTTTATAATGGTCTAACTGGTCATATTGGAGCTTACAATGATAGATGCACACACACGCACACACACCTAGACTTAGTTAATTTAGGTCTTTCACATTTGCACATACACACACTCCCCCTTCACATACAAACACAGAAATGGTATTTAGGGAGTCTACATATATTTAGATTTTGTAGTGGACAAGGCAGATGCCCGTATGCATTACAAAAGAGGGTGGATTTAACATTTTGCCTTAAGGGACAAACTCCAATTAGACAAGACAAATGCTCATAAGAGCATTGGACATAAATGCATATTAATCTAACACTCAGATTACAGTTGCACAAGCATGCATGTTGTAACACTGACACAGTTGCACGAGCGCATGCACGTCGTCTGATGTTTGTAACAGGAAGGATTTCCCTGTTTCCCTTTTGTTAATAAGATGAAAGGGAGTTTTTCCTAAAATGATGGCATTGTTTTTCCAAACACATATGATTTGTTTGTCTTCTGTTCTGTTCAAAAACAAAACCCATAACATTTGGGATTGAAACCTCAGTCACCACCTATTTTCATTCCTTTTTGTCATGCAAATACAGTGAATAGTGCCCGAGACTGACAGTCCCTATGACATCAATAAAGATTTGTTTTATTTTTATTATTATTTCAGGATAAACTGTCCCTTTAAACCACACACCCAGCTGTACTCACTTGTCCAGTTGAATCCAAATTCAGTCCCGAATCAGTGGAGATAAGCAGTTGTCACAGTGCAAACAAATAAATGGACCAGAAAGTTCTTCAGCTGTCCTGTCCTACAATGAGCAGATCCAGATGGAAAGACCAGCGTTGTGTATTAAATATACAATATGACCTGTTTCTATGTCACACCGGGCTGTTGGATCATAGGCCTGATTCTGTTAATCTCTCTATCTCTCTAACTTGTAACCTGTGTCTCTCCCTCTCTCACTAGATGTAAGCTTTCATCCTCGCGCCAGTTACATAATACTTACACACCCCCGAGCACACGGGCCAACCGCAGACGGTCTGTTTCCAACAGCAAAGAGCGGCAGGATTTAAATGCAGACAAAGGGAGGGAGATGTTTGGGAGGAGAGAAAGAGTGACATCATAAGAATAAGTTTTGCATATTCTGGGAGAGTTATGGTACAGAATATATATTTATATGTTCAGCACTGCACACGCTCTGTTCACTTTATTTATGGAGCTCTTTCAAAGACACTGATGATCTGAATGAGGTGTTTGAAAATATAGGGGACTTGCATATTGTTCCGTGGTGTGGTTCTTCTGGACCAGAGCTTAGAACCATTAGTGGAAGGGGCAATAAATAACAGATATACAAAAGCATAGACCCTGTTAACAGTTTTGCATTGTTGTAAATCAGGTTTTTTGGAACATTTAGTAGAAAAATCACATTAAAAGAAAAAGCTTGACAGGAGATAATTTTAGCATAAGAACAGCAGAAACATTGGAAAAATGGTTTAGACATTGAAATAATGAAATTAGCAGTAATAAGATGTTGATTTTGCATTAATAAAAATAATTGTCTGTAAACAGTTTGTAAACAAAAACAGTCTGTAAACAAAATAACTGTCTGTAAAATAACTTTCTGCAAATTTCATTAAACCAAAACCAACCATTATAACCTACTAGCGATTGCTGACTCTGTATGTTAAATCGGCATATTGTGTTATCATCGAACACAAGTGATGGAGTCTTTTGGCTCACTGGATCTATAGTACTTGAACAGTTGAATAGTTTTCATTCAATAGATGAAAGACAATAATCTTCTTTGCTAACAGAAACTGTGGCCCTATATTCTGTAGAAAGTACTGTGAATGGTTATCCAACACTGATAAGACAGTATACAAATCTAACCGTAGAAGAAAATCGCTTTTACAACGTAGCTTATCTACTGTGTGTTGATGTTATTAGCTAGCGGAGTCTTGAATGAAGGAAATAAACACGTATCCGGAGGTAAACTTGCCTCAGCTGTCCTCACGTTGCACAAAAGTTTCTCTCATTTTCATCTGTCTTTCTCTCTCACAGCGTCTTTGTTTCTCAGTTTGTCTGATGAATGCTGCTGGTTTCTGCTTGTTTTGCGAGACGAAAAACGTCACGTCTTTAAAAAGAACAATTTCATCACGTCTCTTTTAAAACTTCACAGCACCTATCAAATCATCCAGCAGACAGACAGAGAGAGTGTGAGTGAGAATAAATATTATTAATTCTTGGGGATTAAAAAAATGATCCGACCCACCTCTGCCAATCAGAGCAGGTTTTAGGTTTACATCACAATTTAATTTGCATGTTAAGACATTCCAGTAAGTATGGCAGCAAAACCAAGAGCTGTTTGAAGTGTGTCTGCCCTAGATAGGAAACCTCTTATTATGTTTTCATTGCCAGAGTATTGCATCAAAACTAAGCTGAAATAGCTGATGGTGTGGAGTACAATTAGTAACAGCTGTGGATGTTTTTGGTTCTGCTTCCTGGAACGAGACACCGTCTGTATGTATGTTGTGTATGTAGCAATGTTCACGTAGACATTATTGACTGATGGCTTTAATGTTTAAAGCAGCACCAGTGTTTGCCCAAAATAGATCATGGATCAGAGGTTTAATGTCAGTTGACACACCTGAGGAACCTTCAGTGTTGAGAACTTTAAGTTTAAATCCTAGTGTAAAAAATCATACACAAGTAGTGGAATCAGATGATCCTTCACAAGAGCAAAAGGTGGGCTGCTTAGAAGTTCCAAACTCTGTTCAGGTGGTCTTCAATTCTGCTGCTGGTCTTTTATCTGTGATAGGAAAACCTGTAGTACAATGATAAGAATTCCTTCAGCCCAAATGGAAAAATATCTTCCATCATTTACTCACAGTTTATGTCATTTTAAACCTGTATGACATTTTGCTTCTAAGGAACCTAGAATAATTTCACAATGTCACTTTAGATATATATATATATTTATTTTTTATTTTTTTGAAAGGAAACTGGAGCGTAAGATTGAATAAGGTACAATAAAGTACATGAGTTAAGATGTCACTCCTCTAAATTTCAGAAGTGCACCTTAGATTTAAGCTGTATTCAGATGCTTCTCAAGGCATGTGTGTATCATATCACATACACATGCATACATACATTTATCAAGGGTCTTTTTAAATCAATAGAAAGTATGTCAGTAGACAAAGTTTACAGTTATTGCAGCACATGTAAACACTCATCATCTGCCAAGGACACCCAGTGATGTCAGAGGTGTTAAAATGAGGGGGATTGCCACACTGAGATCTGTGTAAGTCAAATATCAGCACACAGCGTGATGATGCAAACCACATGAAGAGCAGAATGAGATGTTCCAAAGGCCACACGCTCAGCCCTGAAACGCACACGAACCACGTATTTCATGTGCAGGGTAGCAACATGTTATCAGCTAGCATGAAGTTATCAGCTAACTTCTGTTGGGAAGATAATACAGGCACACAGGCGGAGATAAATTTGCCTTCATAGCGGAGCCAGAGGGAATCATTTTTGTGGAGTTTTATACTTTGAGAGGCAGGATGGTTGTGTAGCATAAAACAAAACCAATGTACATGAGTGTTTAGCTAACAGGGAATGTTATTAGAATGTTGCTAAAAGTTCTGTCAAAGTTTTCAAAGACATGAATGCAGTAATGTTAGTAAAATGTATTTTAAAGTAAACATTTCTGATATTTAACCATGTCAGAAATGACAATGTATTGTATTTTTGTCAGTAATTTTTAAGTTGTTAGTGCTTGTACAGGTCAGTTTTCAGGTCAAAGGTCAGTTTTCCTTTTATCCATTAAAATATGCTTTTTGGAACATTTTCAAGTGATAAGTCAGATTTTGCACCTGTGTACATTGCATGACTTTTGTTACATTGCATGACTTTTTTTACATTAAAGAAAAACTGGCAAAGGAGAAATCTGAAATTTATGTTTGTGTTTTAACTGAATTCGCATTATAATGCTGTCAATATTGATTTTGTTATGAATAAAAGAAATCTTTGCAAAATAGAAGCATTTTCACTGGAGGTTTTTGGGTCGCACTGTATGTGAACTAATACTAGGTTGCTGTAGTTTGTTTCAGGGACTTTATTTTCCTATGTTGATTGTTGAGCTCATCTGAATGTTGTCTCAGCAGTCTATTATATTTCTGCTGTCTATCTTTGCCCTCATTGAGAGCATGACTTAAATACCCCTGTGGCAGAAGGTCTGGTCATTCTCCAGAGGTCAGGGCATCGTCTGGCCAAAGGTGTTGATCCTCCTGCAGCTGATCTCATTAAACCTGAGGTCTCGCTCTGTGCATGAACCGCTGTTGGTGTCATTATCATTTAATGTGGTTCACCTCACCTGGGCTGATGCATCTGAGAATTAGGGTGCAGTTCTTAGTTACCTGTTACTATCAAGCCCTGAGAAGGCGTCCACAATAAAACACAGTGCCCCTGCCGGCTAAGTAAAACACCTGCTCTCCCTAAGTAGATAAAGCTGCTAATTAGAGTCTCCTAAACAGGGCAACAATTTCATAAGTGGGCGGGACATCCAAATAGAATGAAGCCACGCCCAATTTCAGATCCCCCGCCTTTATTGGACTGTCCCCATCCTGATGTATAGATCTCTAGCCTGCAGCACTATGCTTCTAGTATTTCTATAGAAAGATTTCCATACAAGCACTATTAAGATTATAATTTGACTATAAGACTATTTCTGAAGGGTATAATGTATGACCGAAACGACATGGCTTCTGAAGTTATTATTTAGTGCAAGAAAAGGAGAAATTTGTTGTAAATGATTTCTTCTTTAATGCATTTTTTTAAATAAATTCTTTATATGGTGCATAAATAGGTAAAATGAATATAATAAAAGTACAAATTGTACAGCGTTTTACAGACGTGTTACTGTAATGTGACTTTGTACCCACTTGGTGTCAGCAGAAGACAGTGAAATATTTGTAATACATCGCTATGAACAGTGTCTTGTACAGTAACACCATTTTTAAATAAGAAATCATAATTTTTAAGACATTTATTTAATGAAATGCATTTAAAGCTCATTCACATTTGTTCTGTACGCCTTTATACTGTCAATGCAAGAGTGAATGAACAGATAATCTAACATGACAAAGTTCTCAAAGTTGAAAATGTTGGGGCACATTCTTCAAAAGTCACTGGATGGGGCTTTTAATAACTGCACTTGAATTATGAATCAGCATCGGAACAGAATAGACTGAAATATGGTCTGAAGACCCAAAGAGACCCAGATCTTCAAATCCTCAGTGCTCCTCTCTCTCTCTCTCTGTCTCTCTCCCTCTCCCTAGCTCTCTCTCACCCTAGCTCTCTGTCTTACTGTCTCTTTATCCATCAGTCTCTCTCTCTTTCTTCCTCTATCTAATAGCAGATGGTGCATAATTTATTAATTTGGTAATTTCTCTATGTTTCAACCTTTTCCTTGTAGCTCTCGCATTAATGAGCAGCCCGGGTGTCAGGGGGAACAGACGAGCCTCAGACATTAGGAGGTCCCACGGTGGGCTCACAGTAGGGGGTGGAGCCAAACTGACCTGGAGAAATGTGGCACTGAGGAGACAAACTGTTGAAGTATTAAACACAGACGCACAGAGACTTAGCATATTTTTAAAGGTGCTCATGCATGCTAATCAAACACAATCAAACACGAGAACATCAACAACCCGTATTCACCCACGTACACATGCTAGGATAGCACACACACGTTTTCCTCTGTAGCAGATGTGTGTTGCACATCATGAGTGTGTGAGGCAGTGGGGGGCGTCATTAGAGACACCCGTTCGGTTGGTGGGTGGTCAGGGCATGTGTGGATATTGGGCCACATGTAAATGTCACCGAAGAAAGTCCTACTGTGCACAGAACTCATTTCCTGCTAACAGGCAGCTCTCTCAAGTTCTGCATTATTGATAAAGGCCACACGTATGCTTGCAAATACACGTAAACAAACATCCACCCACTCATTTACAAACAACTCTGTTGATGGGTAGTTGAGTGAGGAAAATAAGTTGATGATCTGGCAACTTCTTAATTATTAAAAAAGTGTTTGAAAAGCTTCAGAAGTTGAGCAATTTCAATGGCATGTCAGCAAGTTTTGTTTGTTAAGTTTAAGATCTACAGTGACATGCTGTTGTTGTAACAATAGATAATCAGTCTTGAACAGGCAGTAAGTTGCATAATATGCAACAATAAGGACAACAATCAGTCTATAAGTTTGTGCACCAGACTAGCATGAAGTGTTAGCTGTGTTGTCTGTCAAAGTGGAAGTAATTGAGGGATTCAGTTTGGATGTTTGAGAGAAACATGTTCTTAAAGAAACAGACTTTGTACTGTAAGGGATGCCTGTGATTGGCTCACTAATACTAAATGATGGCTGTTTGCATTTCTGCCCGAATCTGTTAGCCATTAACATCTACCACATTCGCTAACATTCCATTATTTTAATCATTTGTTGAAGCAGGTTAACTATTAAAAGCGTCTGTCACTTTAAAGGGCCATCGAATCCAGGTCATGTCTCGATTACTTTCTGGTGGTAAAAAAATAATCTGTATTGATCTGATGCTATCTTATCTGTTTAGACAAAGTGATGAGGCTGTTGTCGCCGTAGAGTTTTCAGACGGTCTGAGCTGTGAGGAGAAACAGCAGGGAGGGAAAATTGTGTTGGAAACGTCTATGAGGAATTCACGCCTTGGCTGTCCAGACATACTGTTATTTCCCAGAGTGTTTCTGGGGCTAACACTCTTCCCCACCGGCAGAGCTCTGAACAACAGATATGAGACGCACATGCCTGGAACAGGAGAGAGTTTAGAACGCAGGCCCTTCCATTTTCTCAGTTTTTCTCTCAAGGGAGGTTCTCTCACAGTTGTCTTTGTGGCATCCTACAAGGGATATTTTGCGTGCATGCGTGCGTTTGTATATGTGGGTGTGTCCGTTTATGTGTGTGTTACACATTTTTCCCAAAACATGACAGTGCTTGTCACTATCCAGACTAATTAAATCCATGATTGAGTGTTTCATTTGCTCAACTTCATTGTTCTCTAAAATTTTCAGCTAATGTTACATCCTGGGAAATTATCGCAGTATATTCAACATATCCATAACAATTAGATAAAGGCAAAGATGTATTTGTGCAATAAATATTTAAGTTAAATAAAAACCTGAGAGATTTTGATGTGGTGGTATTTTTTTCCACAGAAATATTAAAAGCAGTCTAAATATAATTATATGTAATATGTGTATATCAGCTGTGGATGGTGGAGGACCATAAATTGTTTGTCAAATCGTTGCATTTTGTCCATAGCTTGTATGTCTAACTATGTATTTGCATAATTACTGTGCCCTATGGAAGGAGGCGTGGCCTCAGAGAGCACTCTAAACGATGGGCGGGATCTTATGTTTTCAAAGCTAGTCTGCTATGGCTAGCCTCTTTGAAAAAGCCTACTTTACCTTTAAAGCCCCAAAAATAAAAGTTGGTCTGTCGGTCACACAAAACTGTTTAGAAGTCTTAAAATATAGCACATGGTTTATATCAATGATGCTTTTGTGTCATTTTTTTCATTTTGAAAGCTTCAGTCTTGTTCAGAATTTTCATTTTTTTAAGGTAAATTATTCTTTTAATAATAGAAAGGAGATTGGCACAAAATGTGTGACAGTCTTAATGTGTGAAACCAAGACAGAGAAGACTAGGAATAGAAAGAATCATCGAGGTCAAACCAATTCCTGAACCACACACAAACACACACACACACAAACACACACACAGTGAAAAGAGTTAACGCCCTACTGCACATTTTGTATTCTCTGTTCATGGCTGTTGAGATCTGTGTGTGACCCTGTAGCAGTTTCCCTCCCTCACCTGTATAAAGGTCAGCCTATCTCTTCATGGAAGAAAGAAAAATATAAGCAAGTTATGCGTCACACAGACATACTGGCAATAAATAAACCATTACATGTAAGGCGACTGTCTCGCTAGGACAGTGTTACAAAAATAACCGCTTCCTTTCAATTGTAATGAAACGTGTCAGTGTGTGAGTAACGAGAGCTGAAATTTCTCCTGAGGAAGTTCATGAGAAACACTGATCTGGGGTCTGTTGTTATTTTGTGGGTGTTCTGTGTATTGGACTAGCAGTGGGGGAAAATGATTCTGGACCAGTAATAAGATTCTTTAGCTCTGTTTAAAACGCTACCATACCACTGCATACTGCTATGTTTTCCTAGTCTTTCCATTATGTCAACATTACAAATGTTATTTTTTTTTTCATTATTAACCCACAACAAGGTATAAAGTTCAGCTTCACAATATGGACCATTGCAGCATAGCAAAACTGTATCTGACCACTCATCTGTAAAACCAGATGCGCTCATTGTCTGGCTGTCATATTGTATCACTTCAGAAGTAAGTTAATAAAGAAAATCAATGTCATGTCTAGGTATTTATTTACTTGTTAGGTAGACATGTAATTAGCCATATAATGCACAACCAGATGGTCATTATTACAAAATAAGTCCCTGTAGGGTTATATGAGACCTTTCCAATTTGTGCTGATGTTTGGGTTTAGTTTGCCATACTAACTAGCTGACTGGTCGTAGCCTCTGCGTGTACAACTGCCAGTTTACGCAGTAGCTCATGATTAGAGAAGCTTTCACCTCACTTCAGTCAGAATGATTCAGGGATTCTCATCCGTTCTGTAGCGTGAGTCAGTGGTGAGAAAAGAAATGGAGCAGTCTTGCCTCTCTGAGACGTGCTGAGACCCACACGAACACACAGGAACTGTGTCACGCTGTCCCAGTGTGCTAATGCTGTGTTTGCATACTGAAGGGAGACGTTACTGTAGTTTGATGTCTGATGTTATGACAGTGGTTGTATGTGTGTGTGCTCATCTGATGACTTAATAAATATGATTTGCTGTGGGAGTCTGAGGTCGCTGCAGTAATGAGACTCGGTCTTGCGCGCTCATGCTCTCATGTCTCCTATCCTCTCCTCATCTCTCCAGCTCTCTCTCTCTTTCTCTCTCTCTCTCTCTCTCCCTCCCTCCTGCAGTTTATTCTTATATTCTCCCCATCCATCCTTATTTCTCCCCTCTACATCATTAAATGACAAAAACACCACATTTTTCCTTTTTTATCTTGCTAACATGTTGGAAATTCAAGATAATTTCAAGATAATCCCCATATTCTTGTTGTGACTGTTTTTTCTGTTGTTTTTAATGATGTTTACTAAGGAAATCCTTACTGTTACTCTTCATTAGGCTGCATTATTTGCATTGTTTTAATCCTGTTTATTAACTGAAGCAAACCCCGTCTAGTTCACTTTGTGTTAGTTGTGATGGATGGGCAGTAAAACCGTCTAATAGCAACAATCCTTGTATTGCAGGAGGGACCTGAACCGTAGCCAGGGAGCAGAATAGTACGCATACATACCACCTTAGCAACCACTCAGAACACACTAGAATCCCCATAGCAACATGCTAACTACCCCTTAGAACACCATAGCAACCATATAGCAATGCACTAACCATATGGCAACCACCAGCGCTTAGCACTGTGGAGGTTATTTGTGCACAAGCAGGCCACTTTTTCTTTAAATCCAGATTTCCATAACTGCTATTTATAAACTACCACTTTATGAAGTAGTGCATCATATTTATCATATCACACTATTTGTGTATGTTACTGAATCTATATTAATCTCATGGGTAATTTTAACATACAATCAACAAGTTTTAGGAAAGTTTAAGGAGGATAACCGGACTGTTTGTTTGATTCACACTGACACAGGAAACCCAGGAAAGAATTCAAGTCTGTTGTCAGGTCAATATACTTTAGGATTTAAGTCGATTTATTTGCTGTCAGTCTCTATGAAATGCACATGTTGAGAATCAACTCCCTTAGCCATCAATCACTTCTCAGACAGAATAAAAAAACAAATAGCCCTGTTTTTTAAAAGGAAGGACACCACATCATTCATTATGTCATTCATACAGTTCTGTAAGCATGCTAACTCTTCAGTGACTAAGCTGTCTGCTAGGCCTAATGGTTATTCAATATCAAATTCATTAAAAGAAATGTTTGCCATATGTGAGAATACAGGAAATATTCCCCCGTCGCAGTTAATCATCGGCTGAAGTCTGGCTTTCCTGCAGATTTGAAGTGATCATTAAAAAGTGACTGAGAAAGCGGGCCGCTAATAAAAGCAGTCAGCGGAGTAATCGCCTTACAGCGGCCTTGAGGCAAGAGCGCATGCCTGCATGTCTGCATAGCTGCATGCAGAGAATATACAGTGCATATACAGTAAATATTCACATCTGTATGTAGATTGTGACCGTTAAGGTGTAGGTTGTGATTATTTCAACACTAGAAATGTGTGACACTTAAAGTTGCAATTTGTAAGTTTTTGGGTAAAAATGAACAACGTGGGCTGAATTTAACAGGAAATGTCAGTATGATGTATAGTTAGGTCACATCTGTAAACAGCAGATCTTAAATTGTGTGTGTGGGGATGCTGGAATGTGGGAGCAATTGTAGGTTGTTACTGTAACATTGTAGGTTGTTAACAAGACTTCAGGTCTTGCAACTACTGTACATGTAAATGCAAAGAAAAGTAACCTGCAATTCAATGGTTTGAGCAGAGATGGTGACAAAGTTGGGTTGCAGCTTTAATTAAATGAATAATACTTTTGTTCATTTTGAAGAAAACTATTCCTTTAAAATCCATTGTTATTCAGTTACAATGTGATGGTACATTCAAACCAGATGATGACCTTTGACCCTTTCTTCAAAGGTGTGTCACCAACAAAACCCATCTCCTTACAGGGAGTCTCGTTGTAATATGTGTAATAAATATATAATCATAATATTTTCCACTGTATGTGTGTTTTCTGTAATTATCATAAAGCATATTTGTATGTGCATGTTTGACAATATAGTGCACAGTAATGTGATTATTAGTGAATCCTCCTTCTGCAATGCATCAACAGAAAGCTGCTGTTATTGAAAGCCACAAGCACAGCATTTGACTGCTGCTAATTCTATACAATCTCTCTGTTAAACCAGTGATCGCCAATGACATTTATTTTATTGCTGTCCTGCTTCCCCCTCCTTAATGAACATGTCTTTATGAGATGTTATGCCACTGTTTGCTGCGAACCATCTCTTAGCTCTCTCTCTCTCTCTTCCTTTTGGGCCAAACCTCGACCTTTCAACATTCCCCCGAAGGACAGCCGAACCATTACAGTAATTAACTGGGGAGAGAGAGAGGGAGATGGAAGGGAAGAGAGAGAGAGGGGGGCTTTTTCTGCAAAGACAGCAACTCTTGCATGTGGCTAGCCATAGAGATGCATGCAGTTAATGCCTGACTCCCTTCCATTACCAATGAGTGCAAGGGGGCAGGACCAATATTAATCTAACAAAGAGCCAAGAAACAGTTTCACACATCGGATACTCAGCTGCTTACCCAGCTAATAGGGAACGTTCTCAGAACATTGACTTAAGTACTGTCAGCGTTAACAAAAACCTTCTTGAACTATAGTGGAACTTTTTGTTATATATTATATTATAGAGTTGAAATATGTTTGAATAGCGTTTCTGTAACCAAGCAATAATGTCAATATAGTGTCTTAACAATTGGATGTTTGGAATGTTCTTAAAACTTTTTAATGTGTTTGTTACTTATTTTAAATGTTACGGTAACATTCTAACAACCTAAAACTGGTAGATTTCTGGTTAAAAGTGAGAGATTTTTGCCTCTGCTGCCATCTGTGTTTGAAACTTAAAATTGCAGGTTTGTTTTCTTTGCATACCACATTACATTTTCCTTCAGTATCATGCAGCCCTAATTCTTAGTGAATTCCTTCAAAAGGGGTTTCTGCTTATTTGCCTGTTTTAAATCTCCAGGAATGAGGCTCTGCTAGGCTGTGTACAGCTTTTTATTGCATTGACTGACAGAATGAGTTAATAGCAGCAATCATCTGTACCGTCCGCTTCCATCTGCTCTGTGTGGAATATCACTGAAGACAACACGCACTGAGTCAGCGACCTCCTGATAGCATTAGCGCTTAGCTCCAGGGGTGGGCCAGAACTGCCCCCTTCATCAGAGACACAGAAATGTCATGACAGTTTATCCATCCACACATACATTTGTCTGGCCGGCTTGTCATCTCGTATGTCCATCCATTCAGAGTCCCGTTCATCCGTGCGTTCCTGCATCCATCTTCTAAAACTGTGGATTTCTGTGACATTCTGTGGCCACAATGTATCATATTGTTAAGCCAAAGAATATAGAATTAATAAGATACTAGTGAAGGCTGGATACTAGACTGGCTTTGGTGAAGATAGTCCCACCCACTTGTAGAAAGAGCCAATCATTAATAGTGAAACACCAGTGATTCAAAGGGCTTTGTACAAAATTGATGCAATGGTCTTGACAGCCCTTGTGCATCTAAAAAAAATTTATAGCACAATTTGAGCTTAAAAAAACAAAATGTATGGTACGGTTAATGTCAGGTTTAACAGATGGTCAGAAATGTATTGTTTTACTGTAATCTCAGCCAGTGAATTTAGAGATAACAGTCTTCTCTCTATTTACATCTTGTATAACCGAAATAACCACCCTGGGGTGCTGCAAATATGGCCGCTGAGTGGCTTCTTTAAGGGGTCTTTGGTTTAGGTTCAGGAACATGTTGTGTTGTTCTGTTGATTGGCATTAGCACCACTGAGTCATATAAAATGTGTTCATGTGTGAGAGAGAGAGACAGGTGATGACTACATCTGCTCGCTCAGTTCTGTTTCATTGTGATTCAAATTAAGAGTGCTTTATTCGCATGACAAAATGGACAAATACATTTGTATCACCAGAGCACTTCAGTTTAGTTGCTTACAGAAAATAACTGTATATAATATAAATTTCTGTTCTTCTACTCCAGGCCTATTGTGAAACTTAATGTTCAATTAGCATTTCTACACTAAGTAACGGTTAAATATTCTACTCATAGATGTTGTGGTTGCCAAGCAACATAGCATCGATATAGGATATGCGGTCACAGGTGTGTGTTTATCTGCATTGAACAGCTTTGAATATGGTTTATCCAATCAGAATTCACAGTGAGAACAATCCATTTTAATGAAGAGAACATATGGAAAATGAGGAACGTAGATGTAGAACATTGTGTAGAACCTGGTAGAGCAACTGTTAGCATTTCCATTTATCTCAATAGACGTTTATCAGTTGGTGCTAGTCTCTTTGAAGTACGTTTTGTCACTAAGGTTGTTTAGAAAAGGATGTAATAGGTGTTATGTAGTAAAACAAATACTCAGTGCTCTTTTGAAATGTGTTAATTACCAGAAGTCATACAGATCATAGCATAACTTTTAAGCTGTTTGTCTGCCATTCCGGGCTATAATATTGTAAAAATCGGGGCATGTTTTTCAGTGTTTCTTAAACAACCACAAACAAACACACATTACATAACACGATATTTGCTGGAATAGGATCTAAAGCAAACACCTACGGGAGTACTATAGTGTTTGTGAGTGTAAAATAATATAAAAGTAGAGGGTTTTGGATCTTTTTGAGTTTGGGTGTCTGCTAATAATGTTTATGCTAATGGCTGTAAGTCTTTGTTTGTGTGTTGTTTGCTATTACAACTGAATACTTGTAGACGTTTCTGTTAAAAGTTTTTTGTTGTGTTGTATATTTCTGACAGACGTTTGTTTTTCATCTCATCTAGATAAAATCATCACCAAATGTGTGGAAAGCAAAAAGAAAGATTTAGGAGAGAGAGGGGTAGAAGAGAGAAAAAGAGAATGAAAGATGCAAAGGAATAGGAAATGATGAAAAGCGAATTGGGGACAATTTGCTGTCTGGTTTGTTAATTGAGCTGCAGTAATTTTGTACACAAACACACACATGCACAGCATCATGCACACAGCAGCCCAGCCTGTCTCTCTGTCTGTGGTTTTAGACACCTGCAGACACACAAACACACACAAACATAGACAAACACAAACGGCTGCCAGGCAAGCTTTCATCTGCTGTTATTCCACTGTAAATTTGATTAACTGCAGTCCTGGAAAAACCTCTCAGTCTGCTTTAAAAGCTAGATTTGGGATTGCATCGGAAAACTGGATTCTTTATACACCCTGAATAAACATAAATGGATTCTGTGGAGCCAAAACCTGTATTCTGTTGAACTGAATGACAGCAACAGGGAGCAAAAGAAAATAACTTCAAAACTTCTTACCAGGACAGAATTTGATGCTGGTGGGCCACGATTTCAAATCCTTATTTTCTTTATCTTTTAATATGAAAAGTGACCTAACATTTTTTTTAGTTCAGAAAACTGATAGTGTAAGTAAGGACATAAAATTGTCTGCATTTACTGTGGCGTGGTCCTTATGCTCAGTTTACAAGGAATGTTCTCAGAACGTTTTGTAACTGTTAATGCAGTAACTTCAGTACAATCTCTCTCCTTTGAGGGTCATTTTAAATATCCGAGTATTTTGAGTAACATGCAATCTTCCTGCTTGCAGGAGGTTCTGCGTCATCCATTAGGATGCTAAATGCTAACAGACAGCTTTCCCAGGGTATTTCAGAGACTGTAATATCCTTAATATTAGCTATTAACAAGTTTGTCTTCCTCCAGAGATCTCTCTAAATATTAATACTGTGAGAGTTGGGAGGACGCGGGAAGCAAATGCCTCTGGATATTGTGGTAATTAATCCCATGTTAAACAGCGACACTAGCGCTCCAGCTACACATTTTCACTGAACCCATAGATTAAATGCACAACAAGGGCCTGACAAACATGAGAAATCGGCACAGTTTCCATGGGCAGCTTTAATGATGTTATTAATTGCTTCTGTTTGGTTTTGGTGACTTTGGTGAAGCTGTAATGCTACCGTGTTCAAATCAGAGCAAAGTTTCAAACGTTTTTCAAGCCATTTTTGAAATGTAGGAAATTCTGGTCTAAAGTGCTGACAGGATGCTTTTGCCATCCGGGGAAAAGCTTGCAGGTTCTTTTAGAAAAAAACATGGTGAGGAAAAGAAAGAAAAAGAGCTTTAGGAGAAACAAAATAACACTGTATTTTTTAGCATTATTTTCACATTCAGAGTTGTGATTAGCAGTTTTTTCATTTAGAACAATTGGAAATGTTGTGATATGAACATGCATTCTGTAGAGTTATCAAGAGTTTGTTTGTGTATCCGATGCATTTTGTTTTGCAGGGGTGAAACATCATTTTAATAAACACAATTGAGAACATAACACCAGTAACAAATGCAAAATATTGTTCATTAGTAAAACATAATGAGGAGTAATTTACGCCAGTCTCGGCTCGACACTGTGAAGTCTCACATGTAATAATCTAAGACCTTAGAGGACAGATTTCAGACTGAACAGCAGAACATCACTGAATTTATTTATTTACAGCACTGCTTTCTGTAAAATCCTCTACTGTCTTATCATAACTTATAATAACTAAGCTGCACAAATGAAAGCGTGCTTTAAAAAACAAAGTAAAACAGAAGAAGGAGATGAGATTTCTGCAGTCACATAAACAGATTCTACTGGTTGTTGAATTATGCACCAGGGCTAAAGAGTGAACTGGTCTTTTCATTATGGATATCAGACTACTGTAGGCTGTTTGATTGGTTTTAATCTACCATTTAAAAAATATATCAAATATATATCAAATATATAAGTTGAGTGACCAATCCATTTTAATTTCTCTAGTTTGTTGGTGTAAACAAGTTTTTTTGTTTTTGTTATGCTGGATGAAGGTCTTTTCACATCCTGTGCTGTGGTCTTAATAAATGTAATGTTTTTAATAACATATTGCAAATACATTTTCTGTGAAAAGTGCCAGAACCATGAATAGTTTATCCAATCATTGCGTTCAGTCTCAGTGCAATGATTGGATGTCCTACTTACCTGTGAAACTATGCACTCACGTACCTCTGTTGGTTGGAGGGCAGGGCTTTGGAAATCACTGAAGGGAGGGTAGAATGTAATGATTTAAAAACTAGCTTGCTATTGCTAGTCCCTTCGAAATTGCCTACACTATTCCTAGGTTTAAGCCTCAGGAATAGTGACTCTAAACATGTTGTCGTAAAATCTGCAGCTGTGGACAGAATCTTTGATGGTAACTGCTCTTACAAACTGATAATTTCACTGTCCAGTTAACACTCATTTAGCCTCACATTGAGTGAGCGTTGGACACATGGACACACCACCACATTTTGTTGTTCTCGTTCCTGTATTTTCATCCTAATTAATGTACCCCTGCTGGACTAAAGCACTCCTGCAATCCTCTTTATTCTTGTCCCTTTAAAGGCATCTGAAGTCAGAAGAATAAAGCTGGCATGGAGATGTTGTCTCCTGAGAGCCATTAGTGCATCTTGCTTAGTGAGAATGTGATTAAAGTCTCTTTCACTGGTCCTGTGAAAAGGCGTATGCTAGCAGTCACATGACAGTGAGACAGGCAGTGTGTCTCCTCATATCCCTCTCATTACTGTCACAGCGCTACACGGCTCCGCCTCTGACTTTTACAAACAGCTAATAGTGCACAGTTTTAAAGCTGTTTAAAGCCCAAGAGAACATTTCTTTCTCTCTTCTGTTTTTGCCTCGTGGTTTACTCAACCAGAAAAGGTCTTAAAGGAATAGTTTAATTCTGTTATCATGTACCTTTATGGCTTTTCTCCACACCATTGTCGAACAAAATGAACGAGATGCTCTTTTTCAATACAAAGATAGTTGGAGTGGTGATCAAGGCTGTGCCTAGTCCACATCCACTGTTATTTTGTGTTTTGTAAATTTTGTCTTTATTAAATGTCTCCTTATATGTTCCACAGAAAAATAGCAAGCATATAGTTTGGAACAACCTGAAAATTGGCAGTTGTGGGTAAGACTCTTCTTTTAAACATTGTAAAGTTTGCACTAAAAAGCTCTTTAGGTGAGGAAATGTACAATATTTTTGACAAGTTCTTAAAATGACGGAGGATCCGCCCCCTCTTTTTTGTCATGTTGATATCACATGACCAGCCACGTAACACAAACTTCTGGCTTTTAATATTTTTAAGAAATGTTATGCTGCATATCATGCACATATTATTTTACATTTATTTGTTTAGTAAGCGCTTTTTCCCAAAGTGACTTACAAAGAGAGTGAGAGCATTTAACATTTTGCCCTCAGAACCAACAAGAAGGAATAGTTATGCTAATAAAGTCAGAATGAACAGTAGAAGAAACAGGTTGTTTTTTAAACAGTGTTAAATGAGGTTAATTGCAGGAGCATTAGGTATTAGTCGGGTGTCTGCAAAACAAGATGTTTTCTGAAGGTTGTGGTGGTCTCGGCGGATCAGGTGGTATAACATAAACACAGTTGGTTCTTCAGAGCAGTAGAGCAGCTAATTCTGTTGTTAGGAGGATAAATAAAGGACCAGAGAAACATAAACATGCTATTAGTGCAGTTTTACAAAACAAAGAATACAGTACGATTGGGAACCAACTAGTAACTCAGGGCTAATATGCACGTTTCTTCATTTTAGAGGCGTCTATTCCTCAAGTAAAATTTCTGGTGTGGGTCTAATAAAGAAGTGAATAATTGTGAACAGGCAGGTGGATTCTTGTTACCATAGAAACCGTTAAACAGCACATCCTAAAAGCTGTCCCTCAGAGCTCCCATCAAGCAAAGTTACAGGGAATTATTGAATGGAAAGACATGATTTCATGTCATAATGCCAAGAGCTTGTCAAGATCTGCAGATGTGAGCAGCAGAATAATTATTATACTAATTAAAACACACCAGAGGAATGAAGGCAGGCCATTTGTAACTCGTACCTGTGCGTCCTTTGCATAAAAGTTGTGATGGATACCTTGTATTAGGATTTTTCCACAGCTACACACACACAAGAAGACATAAACCAAAGAAGCGATACTTAACTTACATTTCACATTCTGCAGTGAACCGTCTCACGTACACACACACACACACACACATGCTTGAACACAAGAAAATCTCGCTCAGCCCAGACCGATCACAATTGCACTAACAAGCTACAGGCTACAGAGAGCATTAGATAGGAAGTGACTCATTCACCCTGGGTGACAAAAAACACCCAAGAACTGAGAATTGCCCTCATATGCTAATGATAAACAATAATATTGAAAACCACATGCTATTTCTAAAGTGCTAATGACTTTGTTGTCATTAACAAACATTTTAATGAGTTTATTTGGTCTTTGATTCACCCAGTTTTGTCTCTGGACAGTAAAGGGACTATTTATAAAATTTTTTTTAGAAGACGAAGACGAAGATGGGTTTGTTAGCTTTGTGTAAATAGCTTTACTTGCCAATGTGCATGTTTTTGTTTATGTAATATGTTAATTTTATATAATGTGTGTGTGTGTGTGTGTGTGTATATATATATATAATTAAGAATATGAATGTATACACATTTATTTGTATAGATTTATTTTTCTTGTTATTATTTTCACTTGCTTTAAGTATATTCCTTGTGTATGTAAACCAATGATATATATAATGTTGACATAATGCAATGTATACTGTATGCAGTATTATTAAAACAGTATGGTTTGCCCTAGTATTGATTTTATTACCATTACAAACTCAAGGCAGCAACATTGTTGCTGCATAGTTTTTTTGAAAGAGAGAGATGGTGCTTCAGACTTCAGAGAGGGAAAAAGCGTGCAGCGGTGTTAACTCAGCGTGCAGCGGTGGGCTATAAACACTGACAATAGCGTGCTGACGTTCGCCTTGGAGCTGCGAACAAAGGAGAGTGTGTGTGAGTGTGTGTGTGTCCTTGCAAATCCCTGCAAGTGTGCTGAGTAATGAAAGAGGTTTAAAACAGTGAGTCAGTAGCTTTGCGTTCCCTTTCCCTAGCTCTGCGCCAGCTCACGCCCTTGCCATCAAACAAACTCTGACAGGAGTGACCAATAAACTACATCACAACTGTGACTTATGGCTACGAGTTTCTGAGTCACGCGCTAGCATGAGAGCGTTTGCACCCGTGCGCTGCAGCCGCAGCTGTTTTCATCTGTGGGAAGCTTTGACAGATAAAGATGGCTGTGTAAAGAGCGTTGATGTCTAAGTGTCATGAGGACAAAGAGGAAAATGTGCGGGAGATTGCAGGAAGCAGAGCTCTGTACGGGCTGACAGCTGCAGGACAAATAGGAATTGCTAATAACAGCATGCAAATACTCAACCAGATGGGCCGCTAATGTCTGACTCTTAATAAGAGGTGCTGTAAAACTGATTTGAGTTAGTCCCAATGCAGTGTGAGATGAGATGTGATATATTTTTGTATGGCCCAGAAAGACCGTAACTGCTAGTCATCCGAGAATGACTGTCACTCTCACACGGTAGCCATAAATTACATTGGTAACATCTCAGTTTGGTTTAGAAGCGACTTGTCGCTAACCTCAAACATGGTTGGTTAGGCGCTAATTATAAAGAGGAGCTGTATTTGCAGTCAGCAACAGAAAAAGTTAAAGAACCTCGTGATGTGTTAAATGTATGTGTCAACATAGCTGCAAGTTTATGTAGTTGCAAAACTAGTTATAGTTAGTAAAATGGCTTAAGCGCACCATAGAATTAAACTATGACCTGTTAAACTCAGAAAGCATGTAAATTTGTGTTTCAAGGTTTGGCTGGTTAGCTTTGGCAGTGAGTTCCTGCTGGTAAATGCCCTAACTACACAATTAAGTGGACAAAAAGCATGTTTGTTAGATTGCATTAGGGAGCATAATTGAACACTGTTATTTAACACTTTGCTTTATATGCTGGTAGGGTCAAGCACAAACGTATAATGCCTGTTTTAATAACCTCAATGTTATTTCTTTCATGTATTTTCAGGTTTAGAAGCAGATGGTCTGCTAATGTCTGGCTGTTAATTAGAGGAGCTATAAAACAGACGCTGAGTTAGTCCCATCGCAGTGTGAGTCTGGGATTTAATATCAATATTTACCACAGAGACCTCAGAAAGACCTTATCTGCTTCAGTTTTCCCAGAAAAAGTTTTTGTCTCTTAGCCAAACACCAAGTTCTATTACGAATACCTCAAATCAAGCACCAAGTTCGTATTAGCTTGTTACCATGGATGCCAACTTGTGCTTGTATGCAAATTAAGCAAGAGGTCAACACACATCCCCAGGGCATTGTGGGTATTCTTGGCTTGTGTTTTCTATTTGGCTTGTATTGGCTCTAAATTTCTCTTTCTGTTCAGGCTTTAATAATTCTCTCTCCTTGTTTCTTTTCTTTCCTGTTGGTATGGAAATTCTGCCAGAATTCCAATTAAGATGGAATTCCCCACAGTTCATGACACCTCGGCAGCGCGCTGGAGATGTCGGATGCTCCACCCTCACCCCAGCGCTGTCAGGGAACATAAAACAAGCAGTCTGCTTATGAATACCTATTTCGATAATTGGATGCTTAATTTTCTAGCCCAGCCTCATGCTTTTTTTCCTTTATTTGGCACACGAACTGTGTTGTGAGAAAGCAGTGCATACATTAACATTGCCTCCAAACCAAACAAATCTTTACGCTTTGACAGAAAGTGCTTTCCGTTCTTTTAGTACGAGCTTCCCAGCAGTGTTTTCTGGAGGTTTTCCACATACAAGCAAAATAAACTTATTTTCCAGTTTACTTCAAGCTCATCAGAGGCAGATTCTATTGACGGACAGAAAATGATGTGGACAGCTCTGAAGGTCAAAGTTGTGTTGCAATTTATCTAGTAGGCCGTCTTGTTGTTCGTTGGATTTTCTCTAATGTACCTTTTTAACAAGCTCTTGTAACTCTTACATGCTCACAGCAGGGCAGCTCTTCTGCACAAAGTGGCCATAGTTCAGGTGTGAAATTGGATAGAACCGTTGTGTGTGGAGGTGTTTGTGTCTTTTGTCTTTCTTGTGAACATAACAACAATACAAGGTGCCAAAAATTGCACCACACAGTTTTTAGTGTGTCCTCAAACCAAGTGGACGCAAGCAGCAAACTGAGATACAAAGTGCCAGACACATTGTGATGGGAGAGAGATGAAGAATTTGAGCAAGATGTGTATCCAGCGAACAGGGAACGTTCCCAGAACATTGAAAAATGTTCTCTGGAAGTTCTTTTAAAGTTATCAAAAATTGTCTTGCAGGAACATTTCTAGAACTTTTTTGTTATATATCCTGTTCCTCAAAATGTTATTGTTAAATTGTTAGTTGAACATTTTAAACCATTGCACAATTTAAAAAGTTGCATAATGTTCTTTTAACAAAGCAATACTGTGAATAGAACTTGTTGGACATAATGGATGGACGTTGTGAACGTTCCTAGACCTAAACAAAATCAACTTTACGCTTACAAGTATGAACCCTGCCTGTCTGTAATCTATACATGGTTCAACCCAGATCTCTGGTGATCACCTTTGTAAAGCTGACATACTGTAATATTAGAAATATGTTTTCTCTACCCGCATTCAGAGAGGTTAATTACATGTTAGCTGTCCAGTCAACAGGAATTGGTGAGTTCAGAAGTAATCAGACCTTGCTGTGCGCCATAAAAGCCTGCTGATGGTTGTGTTGGCGTGGAAACGCTGACCCGTCCTCCCCTGAGTAATAGTCTTTTTAAACAGCAGTGCTAGCAGCCTGAACCGCAACCATTACCATTGACTTTAGCTTTCATTTCAGCAAAATGCTAGCTGTCAGTCTCTGTGATTGATTGACATTATTCCTTTCAAGAAACAAACTGCATTAACTATATTTAGATTATGCTTGAGAAATGGTCATATCTGGTTACATTTAGACTCATTTTCGAGGCTTTCAAGGCTATTATTGAGGCTTTCTTATTAGTGACTTAGTGAGCCGCTAGTTTAGATTAGACCGTATTAATGAAGGCTGTGTGTTAAAAGAGAACATTCTGTCTTTTTAAAATTCTAAATCCATATTATTTTCTTTCTTTTCCGTCTCATGGCAGGGATGTTGTTAAAATTAAAGGCACACGGATGTTTTTGGAGATGGCTTCTCTTGCTTTGTAATTAAATTTTTATTGGTAGGAATTTTTTAAAATTAGCATGTTGATAATTTAAATGTAAGTTGCTATTTTAAAGCCATCAGCTTTAAAAAAGAGTGTTTGTGTGTGTGTGTGTGTGTGTGTGTGTGTGTGTATTTGTGTATCTGTGTGTGTGTGTATGTGTGTGTGTGTGTATCTGTGTGTGTGTGTATTTGTGTATCTGTGTGTGTGTGTGTGTGTGTGTGTGTGTATCTGTGTGTGTGTGTGTGTGTGTGTGTATCTGTGTGTGTGTGTGCACAGTTGTATGTGGTGTAGGTTGAAGCGTGATAAGGGGGCGGGTCACAACACACCAGTATTTCTCATTTCCTAATTGAGCTGACGAGGTAAATTACTGTTGCTTCTTGCTTTGTAGGAGGATTAGCTTTCCTTTAAAATCAATGCTACTTAAAGTGCCTCATTTGCTGGTTGTGTGATGAGCGTTTTTTTACAATGAGAGTGAATCAGCATCTTTCACAGATGAAATCTAAAGCATGAGTGTCGTTACATGCGCGTGTTTGTTTGTTTACTACTGGAGAAGAGACCGTGGTCCCAGGGGCTGTGTTTCCTCCTCTGTGATTCACTGTTTATGCTCTTGCTTTTAACTTCTCTAGCATGATTCAGTGAAAACTCTGTACATGCAGTACAATCATCTTATTGGTTTATTGGTTAGACATTTAAAAGACGGTGTGTGTTTGTTTTTCCTTAGAAATTTTATGCAGATTGTACAAATAACCTTCCAAAAACAAGCTGCGATTACGTGGTTTGCTTCTTATAAAAAAATGAGCAGCTCTCACAGTGCAACCTCAACTTTTTCATTTATAAATTTTGTTTAGATTTGCCAATTCATTGACGCCTTATGATTATTGAAATGTGTGCTTTTACTAAATGTTATCAGGTATCTTCATTTATCTCTTTATTTTCCCATAGAAAATTCAAGGAAACTTCAAGGAATCCTAACTGGGAGCTTGTTTAAATGTAGGGTAGGCAATTTCAGAAGTGCTAGCGATAGCGAGCTAGTATTCGAAAGCATAAGACCAAATGCAATGATTGGTGAACATCTTATTTCTACGCCTTCCACATTTATGTAATTTTTTTAGACAACTTTATTTAGTGACTGCAGTCAGGATGTGAAGAGACTTTAAACCAGCACAACAAAAAGCATTTCTGTTAAAAAAATCATCTGCCCAGCCTTTAAACATTTTAAATCATGAAAGAGCAACTTCTAACCAATAACATTCCTCCAGTGATGTTACATGAAACATGAATAAGCTTATGATTTTTTTAAACATAAAAAATCCCCTTTGCAGTGGCCTTGAAAGTTAATTCAATAATCATGACTACGGTATCACAGTTCAACTAAACTAAAAGCTCGGAGCTCGGCTGTGTGCCGCTCGGCTTCAGCTACAGTGACCCTACCAGCGATCTCAGATCTGAATGAATACATCTTTTATCTTGTGCGATCAGCCAAAAAGAAAGTTTTAACAAAGACATCTGCTGAACACACTGCTGGGTGACATTTAATAACCTCCCTAGCTAACAATTTTAGGTTAAGTCTCTGTGTCATCAAGTAACAAAAATATTATCTTGGAAGTTCTAGGAACATTTAGAAACATTTTTTAGATGTTGTCTAAACAGATGGTTATAAGATGCAACGTTTGTAAAACATTTCATCAACAACTTAAGTATAACATTTTTTGATGTGATATTCAACGTTCTACTACTGTACATCACTGCAAGAATGTTATAAAGTTTGAGAGAACTTTTTAGATAATGTTAGCCAATGTTCTGACAGCATTTCCTGTTTGGATCTTCCTTTCAGAATATTATCGTCACTGCAGACCCTGTTCCATAATTCAGCATCTTTCTAAAAGCTTCGAACTCCTAAAAAGTGAGTGAAGTGATTGAATGAAGGGAGCGAAATCCTCTACGGAGGAAACAGTCGGAAAGGGGCTTTGGTGATCATTTAATAATGCTGGTGCTTATCAGTCAAGAACAAGCCTCGGCTTAATGGTGTGGCCTGTAGCAGACACAAGATCATTTCATACATGAGGGAATTAGATGAATGTGCCTACAAAGTGCAAAGCAGGAGGTAATTGGAATGAAGGGAAGCTGAAATTACTGTGTGTATTAATAGAAGATTGAAGGCCTAATGCTTGTGTGGCAGTAGCAGACAGGGAGGGGGAGGAAATATTGGTCGCTGGTGGAAGAATTTATATTTTTTGAACTGCATATAAAATTTGAAGCGAAACACCATTTGTAATCCATTTACTTCTGTATTCTGACATATTCCCGGGTGAAACAGGACGTTTGATGAGGATACAATAAATGCTTGATATTTTTTTTCTTATCCATTCAGAATTGATTCGATCACAAAAGTGGACTTTACATACTAGAATAGAGCTGGGTGATTGGAGGAGAGGGGCTGTGATGTCACAAGGCATTTGTGATGTCAGAGGAAAATAATTTTCAGAGGCCTTCTAATTATTATGATAAAAAAAAACACTGTGAAAGGGAAATAAGGTGATAAATACCCACTAATGAAATGCTCAGTTTTTGGGGAAATGTCTGAACAGACTTCTAAGCATCGAATGCAAGTACAATAAATGACAACTTTCAAATTTAATGACTGACATCTGAACTGAGAAACACTGACCCACAGTGTCATCCATGAGAAAGATAACCTTCTCTGCTGACTTTAAATGTCCTGTCGTTTGTCCCCTTAAGAATAAGCTAACAAAAGCGTTCTGAGTCACCAGTACTTTTTTTGGCTTTGCTGAAGGTCATGGCATTTCTCTCTCTCAAGCACTGTTCCACTCCAGACAGGCAATAATGTGATTATCAGATCCCCGGTTCTTTATTAGAACAGCACCAATAATCAGCTGTATGTTTAAGTGTATAATCCTACTGACAAGCAACACTTGTGTGTGAGAGAGGGTAAACACAATGTGACAAGCGTGTGTGTGTGTGTGTGTGTGTGGTCCTGGTATTTACTTCGTTATGGTGATCAAATGTCTCCACAAATATAGTAATGCCAGTAAATGTTGACCTTGTGGGAACATTTTTTGGCCTTCATGAGGAAACAAGTTTATAAATCATACAGAATGATTGTTTCGAAAATCTGAAATAGCAGAAAGTTTTGTGAGGGTTTGCTTTGGGATATATACAGTTTGTAAAGTATAAAAACCATTATGTGTATGAATTATCACTGTAAAATATGAAAGTGTGTGTGTGTGTTCATGTGTGCTCGTATGTATGTATGTGTGACATGTTACAGCAAACACATGATGTTAGTTTCCATATAAAACACGTTGTTGTTGTCAAACAGACGTAGTCTTTCTTCCACAAGGTAATTTCCTTACATTCATTTCTTTCCCCTCCCTCGCTTTAGCGGTTTCCTTCATCATATTTTCTGACAGCTTTGGCAGATAACAGTAACTGTGGCTAATTGAAAAGCTGATTAATCTTTAATATTGTCTCAGTGGTTTCCAGCTACAGTAGCTCCTGTGCTGCCCCAGTCTGTCTTACCAAGCTGCAAGTCAAGGTTTTTTCTTGCCAGGGACGACCTTCATGGACAAGCACCCTGTCCTCTTCCCTATCCGTACATTTTCTTAATATTCTTACATAAAGATGGATACCGGGAACAGCAATGAGCGCCAAGCCAACCATAGGAAATACTGCAGGCAGAGATTATTGCATTTTTATTGCATTGCCACGGGCCTGTAGTTGCGTTTGAACTGAATAAACAGCGTGTTATCGCAGCCGCTGCTTTTTGTGAAGTGCTTAGATGGTGTTTATAGTTGATACCAGGGTGCTGTGGTCTGTCCAACATGTTCTTAGAGTGTAAATGTTAACTTTTAAATGTTAAAATGTTAAGTTAAGCACTATTTAAAGTAAGCACTGAACACTGTTTGCTGTTAGCTGCGCTGTGGACAACAGAGAACTAATCAAATAGAACAGAAACAGTCAAATAAATGTGTTCATGTGAATATTACCATGACACTATTAAATACATTGTGGGCCCCATTTTTTCTCTGCCAGTTTCTTAGCCTGAATCAGTTAAGTTTTGTACGGAAGATGGTATTAAGACAGATAAGACTTCTAACACACATACTCTAAATGTTACGTGTTACGTTTTTATGCTATGTTACATGTTGTTTGATGTCATGTCTTATGGATAGCATAGCGTAGCATACAATATAAGTCAGACATTGAGATAAGGTTCTGATTTTAGCCACAGTTCAGATACAAAAATGTTCAGAGGATCTCATAATAAAAAAGGCGTTAGACAGGGCTGAGACTGCTATAGTCTATTTTATCATTAGCAACTTTAGAAGAACAAAGAAGCCAATCTGAAAGAATCTAAAATTGCTTCAAATTACTACAGAAAAAAACAATTAAAATTCCTCCTCAGAGAAGCTACAGTAAAACAAAGGCAAACCTTTCACAGCTTACATGAACAGTAAGAACATCTGTCTAATTAAAGTTCTCAGACTTTCCAGAACATTCCAACAAAAGTTTGCCTCATTCTGTAGTTAATGTGTGTGTGTGTATGTGTGTATGTGTGTGCGCATGTGTGTGCGCGTGTGTGTGTGCGTGTGTGTACGTGTGTGTACGTGTGTGTGTGTGTGCGCGTGTGTGTGTGTGTGTGTGTGAACGCTGAGAGAATAAGTTTGTACACATACATCGTGTCTGTTTACAAAATTTTGAAACCATAGTTGAGCCAAATGAATTCAAATGAAATCAATGATAATTCATTTAATTAAAGAGAGCTGGGATAGAGAATGAGAAAGACAGGAGGAAGCTCTTCCTAATTTAGCGGGGCATCTACTGTCATAACAGTGTATGTGTTATCTGTTGTGCAGTCTTAAAATAACCAGAGCAGATACCCTGACAGGAGAGAGAGAGAGAGAGAGAGAGAGAGAGAGAGCTGTAAAGGCACTACCTGTGGAAGCTGCACTTATTATCTCTCTTTGTTCTTTCCTTCTCATTCTTTCCTCTGTTCTTGTTCATTCTTCCAGCTATTAGTTTATTGTTTTCACAGTGATGGCTGATCCTCCTCTTTATCTTTATTTCTGTCTCCTCTGTCTCTCTACATTGAGTTAAAGCATTGTGACAGGCTGGATTTAGGCAATGGTGAGTCTGACGCCTGAGGTTCATATGTACGCTATATACATATAGGCCTTGGGCATCAGACTCACTATAGGGTCACTATATATAACACACACACATGCACACACACACATATTACCTATATATGGCAACCTACAAACCTAAACTTCACAGGTAGGCCATGGGCTCAGCTGCCAATAAACACATAAAAGTTGCTTTGGATGTCAGCAACAGTGTTTGCAGAGATTTGCAGGGGATGCGAGGGGTAGTTCTGTGTAAAAATAATCAATGCAAAAGTCAAGGATGATAGAAGAACAAATATATGTATGTATGTATGTATGTGTATGTACAGGTATAGCTATACATGTTTGGCCAAACTATTTTGAAAATGTCTTTATAGTGAAGTGTGTGAGAGCATAAAAAAAAACTGTAACTGTGTTTTTGTGACTGGACTGAAGACAGAAAACAACAGAAAGTAATTAGGCAAACATATTGTCAGATGTCACAAGTAAATCCAGTGCAAAGAAACATCACTATTAAAAGTCTGCAGAGCAACGCAAGCGTAGCCGTTTTTACCCGCCGCCACGACTGAAAGATCAGCGTTTTGTTAGCATAGCATTGAAGTCTTCGTCTGTCTCCTTGTCTTCAATTCATAAAATTTCTCATTATCCTGATAAGACAGAAGCTGATAAACAGGCGTTTGACTGCAGGAAAAATTATCTTTGAATTAATGTCTTGCGTTGTCTTAGCGCGTACGGTCCAGCGCACTTGAATATGTTCATGTTCTGCTCTCAGCTGTTCAGGCTAATTGAATGTTTCATCATCGTTTTCAGTTAGCATACATGCTGTAGGAAGCTTTTCACTTCATCCAGTCTCTCCTAGGTTTAAACTAGGTTTAGACAAATTAACAAAACCTTCATTGAGTTTAAAAAACATTAAAGCTTTATTCGGTAACTTTTTTGTTAAGAAAACATCAGTTGTTGAACAATTGCCTTCACTTTGACTTTTGCATACATAAAGTATGTAAGGTAGCCTGCAGTTTTATTTTTTAAACAGAGGTGGTGACAGAGAGACATAAGTTACAGGTTTCAGCTTTAAAGTATGGGGTTTACAGCTAAACTGAATGTTAGTCATTTATAATAAAACAGTGTTTTATAATGAGAGCAATTTTGATAAAGTTGTTTCTGTATCTATAAGTCACTGTCTTCTCAGTAGCCACAGTAAAAGGCTGTCATAAACACACATGATACTCTAATCATTTCCAGTTGACTCTATCCAGTTTGTATCTTTGTGTGAGCATGCCTTTGGCACAGCCTGCGGTGGTATTGTCAGGTAGCAATTATCAGTGAGTGTGTTTTATGACAGTTGTGTCAGATGAATACAAAACAGATGTAACAGATACTCTGCAGAAAACAACACAGAGCAAGTGGAGTGTGTAAGAGGAATAGTGATGGGAATTAGAGAGACGGACAGGTGTGTGTGTTGCTTCATAATTTAAATTCCATTAATCTAGTGACCTACACTTGTTAGTTGACTTGAGGTGTGTGTGTGTGTGTGTGTGTGTGTGTGTGCATTGATTCAAGAAGGCCTTTGTGCATATATAAGTATTACTGTATTGACTTCAGGACTGCACTGTGTCACAGTCCCTATTAATATAATTAGTAAAGCTGACCACTGTCTAGTTTTGAAAAAACCTAATGACTGTCTGAGACCCTGCAACAAATGAGCAATGCCAAAATAAATTGAAATTAATGTTAATAAACACAGTTAAATGATTTTCCTCCGTGTGCATCCCATGAGGAAAACTGTGTCTCTGTCATTGTTACTGTGTACAAGACTAACAAATTAAATTATTTTCCTGCTGCACAAGCACAAGTTAATGTAATAGCCCCACAAGAATAAAACATTTTTTAAACGTTTCTTTTACATGTACAATAGTACAGCTTAAATGCACTGTAACTAAGGTAAAAGCATCTGCCAAATGCAAATGTAAAATAAGTATGGCAGAATAATAGACAAAGTTTAAAATACCGTCACTCGATTTCCCAGGTTTGCACAATTCTCGAGTGTGGCGCGTAATCGCACCATTGCTAATTGAAATGCAAACGAGCCGGACCAGTGATTAAAAAGTTTGGAATATTAATCTTTGTCATGCTCTGTAGCTAAGTCCTCACTATGAGCTTTGCATTAGCATTTTCTCCTTGCGATTATGCCATTTTCTCATTTAAATAGAAAATAAAACTATAAAAACAATTTGCACACAGACGCGGAAAAGTGATGTTGCGCGCGATTGCTTCCAGAACCTGCATTGACCATGAATTTTTTTATGTTGAGTTTATTCTGCTTGACCTTGGAGTGATTATAAACAAAAACACAGAAATACACACTGTGTTATACTTTTCAGAGGCCGTAGTGTTAATATTAAGGATTAGCTTGCCCATGAACTCTTCAGCTCTCCTTCTGTCTCCATAGCAACGTGACTACAGAGGATATAGTTGGTTCTTCATAAATTAAATTTCGGAATATGCAATAAATATTATCATACACAGACATGAGCCTGTATACACACACACACACGTGTGTCTTCATGCCACCAAACTCTTCTGCACATCACACAAACTGCTTTCTTATAATGACAAGATGGTGAAGAAATTGTGAGATATGGCATTACAGAAATATGTATTTGATTTCTATATGTGATGTGGGGGTATATGTATAAATGTGAAGTGTGTGCTTATAGACTGTATTTGTAATTATGTGCAAGCAAGCTGTAATTATGTGTGTTTGTGTGTGTGTGTCTGAGGCTGTTTGTCTGCATTGGCTTACCGATGACAAATGTGCTATAATCTGTTATTGACCCCTCGCTTCTTCTCCAAAAGACCATTTAAGACTGTGTGTGTGTGTG
Source organism: Yasuhikotakia modesta (assembly GCA_036877545.1). NCBI lineage: Eukaryota > Metazoa > Chordata > Actinopteri > Cypriniformes > Botiidae > Yasuhikotakia > Yasuhikotakia modesta. The sequence continues at coordinate 10,115 of JBAJNP010000979.1, read as the reverse complement.
TGTTTACAGAAGACACTTTCCTTTGTCCTCAAAAAGTAAATAGCTTACTAAACGTTGATTTGTGTTAACTAAAAAAATTGGATAAAGTTACATTTAAGGGTAGGATTAGGGAAAAGATTATTCAGGTGGTACAGTATAAAAATACTTATGGAGAGTCCTTATGAACCTTGATGCCAATGTGTGTGTGTGTGTTTGTGTGTGTGTGTGTGTGTGTGTGTGTGCGCATGTGAGCAAAACATTTAACACAACCCTGTGTTCAGCCTAATAGGGTCTGACTCACACACACGTATAAACAGAATACTGAAGGCCTACACTGCATAATCTTATTAGCTGCCTTTATTAAGATAAATCATAGGAAATACTTCTCCTCAGAGCTACTTGACTTGCCCAGTTTCTCTGTTCCTCCGAATCAGTCAATGCAATCATTTTCCACAGACCATCTTAGTAAATGAAAATTGTGGTCGAAGCCTTTTAGAACAAACGTTGTGAGTTTCACCACAAGCTGATGTTTATTGGTTTCTGTAGAATCTTTACATAATCAGCTTTTGTACTGTGAGAATCATTTTAAGTACAGGTCCGTACAGACGCTATAAAACTGTAAACTCACAGCAGCAGCTTTCTGTGGTGAGGCAAAGTAATTCATTATGCTGTCGAGAAGTATTGGGCCTATTTGTTATCATTATTTTAAAGATTGTAAACCTTACTGAAGGTGTTTCAACTGCTGAAAAATATATAAGATGAGATCTACAAGGATCGCATTTACATAGAGAACGTAAATTCCCAGAATGCATTGCAGCATGAATAAATTATGCAGATTACTGTCTGTTTGCTGCTTTTATTAATACTGTTGTGTTTGTTGTCACTTTTAGTTCTGTGGTGATTATTCGGGGGTGATTATTATATGTTTATTTTTTATGTTTATCATTTATGTTTATTATTTACATTTGGCAGAAGTTTATACATTTAGATAAACTGTATGCTTGATTTAAATGGCTGCTTGATTTAAATGACATTTAATCTCAAATGTTCAAATGTTAACTTCAAATTTGTTTTACACTGTGTATGGATTATATTTAAAGCGACATCAATTGATTAACATGTTGTTTCTTCACTTATCATTTATCAGTGTATGAGAAATAAGAAGGGGAGGGGGGTGACAGAAAGGAAAGAAAAGAGAAAGAGAGAGATTTTCTCCTCGGCTGAATGTATTGATTGCGCACTGGCTCTTTCTGTAATCACAGGTAATTTGCTGAGGGGGAGCCGAGCTGGACCAAGGCCACAATAGTGTGTGTTTGTGTGTGTTGTTTGTGTGTGTTTGATAGGGTCTAGCAAAAGAAAAAGAGAAGACAGACAATATAGAGCGGGGGAGGATAGTCAAGCAACCTTTCAATCGTTCGAACGCAGAAGGAAGTGGAAGAGGTTTAATTTTGGATTCCGTGTTCGTGTGTGAATGTGGATGAGTGCGCACAGGGTTTAATTTTGGCTCCAGGAAATAGATGTTAGCCCTGACCTCTCAGTCTTATAAAGTACACAAGACAACAGTAATTTACAGCGCTTTAGTTCCCACTGAGCAGCTCCGGTTTAGCTCTGATTCTGTTGACGTGAAGTAACATTCGCTTTAGCTGTGCTTTCCTCTAATATTTCTCCTGTTTCTCCTCAGCTAAATCAAACGCTCACGCCGGAGCGATACAGCAGCAATCGCTGTAAAATACGAAACATTACCGCAATAATGACTTCAGATCAATGTTGTCGATCTATTTCAGGCATCTTGAGACTGAAAGTCTCCACCTGCCGCCATCTTCTGACAACAAGTATCTTCCTGATGTGCTTGTTCATCCAGGATAGAAACTAATTGTGGAACGCTTTAAGCTCTCAGCAGTTCAGCGTTCGCTGTGCAGCGGTCCTCTGAACTCATCTGACATCGGCCTGTCTTCCTTTTTATGCCATTAGGATGGAATATTAGCAAACATCAAAGTTCTCTTGTGTCGGTTAAAAAGGGCACAAAGATCCCAAAACCTTTAAAGAGATCAGAGGCAGCCAAACATAGAGCAATCAATAACAGGCCACCTAATGCCACAGGTCACCAGCAGGAGAGAGAGAGAGAGAGAGAGAGAGAGAGAGAGGAAGAGCGAGAGAGAGAATGGATTAATGGATAAAAGGGTAACAGAAGATGATGATAAATAGGTGTGTTTTGCATAATCTGGTGTGTTGTTTGTTTGTAGCAAGTGTGTGTGTGTGTCTCACTTTGTATATGGACGGTCATTGAAACTTTCCAGCAACAACACAGTTATGTTAAAAACATGGTTAATAAATCAGCGTACCGTAAAATTAGTTTGATTAAAATCTGTAATCAATCGACGGCGCTAATTTCGACGTAGAGAGAAGTCTGATCTAATCAACCTCCTGCCATCCTTTGTGTGTGAGACACCCATGAAATGAGAAACAGCTGACGGTGTTTTCATGAGAAATATCAAATGAGGCTGAAGGGTAAAGCATCTTCTTAAGATGAAGAACTACATCAAAGGGCCGTGTGTTTTACAGCCCTCTCTATTGATCTGACTATGGCTACATGTGCTGGATTTTTAAACCGTATTTCGCCTGAGGGAGAAAGTGTCCTTTGGCGAAGGGTAAGCCGCTTCAAAGAGGCACCGTTCTGCGGGCGCTCAATATCCGCAGGGGCAACAAAAACAGAGGTTATTTTTCACAGCTGTAGATGTGTGGTCCCCTACACAGAAGCTTAGGGGTACAGCACATACAGACTCATTAACAAGCTACAGACACTGAGAAACATGGAAGCTCATTCACAGATCAAATATCACGGAAAACATTCTGGGTTGACTCCCAGAATGCACGGTGAAAACAAGTGAGCGGCTGGTCAATATTGTGGTCAAAAATGTTGTGTCATTGTGTGTCTCATTGTGTCAAGTTGACAGAATAACGCAGAAGTAAATTTGTAAAGTCTTTAAAATGTTTTATTTGTGATTTTGAGTTTTAACTGTAGTGTACAAAATAGATATTATTAGAGTTGTTAGTACATTAAAATCTTTACTTTATTTGTTCCTTCATGTATTTTCTGTAAAAAAACCTTAGTGTCCTAATTCATGTTCATGATATACTGATAAACATCACAGGAAACGAGACACCACGGCACACAACAGGGAACGTTCTCACATCTTTGGCTGACATTCTTTAAACGTTTCTGCAAAGTTATCAAATGAAGTTTTTGCAGTAACATTTAGTAGAACATTTTTAATGTCATATCAAAATGTTGTTAGTGTGACATTTTGAATAGTGTTTTAATACCCAAGCAGTAAAGTTAATATCACATCTAAAAACGGGATGTTTAGACATTCCTAGAAAATTAAACTTTCTTTTTTGTACATGTTTGTTGCTTAATGAAAACGTTAAGGAAATGTTCTTATAACCTGAGATTGTCAGCTGGGAGAGTCTTGACAAACGGTTCCCATCAGAACTCGGTAGAACTCTGCCCTGTGGGAAGTTCTGATTCACATCAACCTTCAAAAATAACAATAAGGCAATAAAACCCTCCGAGACATTATGAGACATGACATTTATTAATGAGAGCAGTAGAGATGTAACACTGTAAACAAGGTCATGCACTTATGCACACATACACACACACACAGCAAACATAGCAGTGGAAGGCGTCGCTGTGTTAGCTTTTTGTTATGCGATCATCTCATTTTAATTTTGGGCATAAACACACACCCACACTCACACACTGCATGAGTCCAATGAGAAGCCAGCGCAGAGCTACAGTCAGCCAATTGGAAATAAAACCAGCTTACAGTTTTAGATTGTAGGAACATTTCTGTAATGATTCTATTATGTAACAAAAACGTTCTAGAAACGTTCAAAACGTCCAGTTGTAGATAGTTTTGTACATTATTGCTTGGATGTAAGATAGTTAATGAAACATTCTTAAATTCTGTAACAATTAAACTACTTTGACTTAACGTTAAGAAAATATTCTACTTCTGTTACATTATCTTTTGAAGCAATTGTTAGAGAACATTAGCCAACGTTTGGGGAATGTTTCCTGGGAACCCAGTGTTTCTCATAATTACTGATATTCATTAAGAGCTATTGACCAGCAATGAATACACAAACACACAGACATGCAGTCATTATAAACGACACACTGCAGACAGCTGTTTAACAGAGCTTACAGTTTTAATCAGTTCCCTTGTTTGCAGTAATTGATCAATGAATGAATGAAAAGAGAGTGTAGAAAAATATCAATTTTGAAAGGACCGGAAAACGTGTCTAAATGTCACAGTGTCAACTTGAAATTCCAGCTAACAGGGAATATTCTCTTTCATCTTAGATATTTCAAGTATGTAGTTTTTGCAGTATATGTCACCTACTGTATATATCAAAAGAGCTATTCTTAATTTGGTAGTGAAACTTTTTTACATTAAAGAATTTTAAACATAAAATAATAAAAAAAGTTGATGTTTCTGAATCTCTCCCAAACTGCAGACGGTTCTCTGTGGCACCCAGAATAGGCTAATGGTTCTTACAGATACTGGTACCAGCTGAACCAATTATCATGAGGCAAACACACTCCCATACTTCTGCCATGTGTTCTCCTGTTTGAACCCAGGCTGTCAGGCAGTTAATTGTGACTGACGTGTGGTAAAAGACATGAAATCTCCTCTGACAGGAATGAGGTATGTGTGCAAACTAAACAATCCAACTTTAAACGAACACACTCGATGCAGAATGTAAACTGAAGACTGTATACTGCTAGTTAAATTAATGCAAACCTGGCTTCATCTTTAATGCCACATGCTCAGGTCCTTATCTTCAGTTATTTATCAAGATTAATAATTGACTGATACAAATGGATATAAATTGAGATGTCATGTCATTTGGAACAAGTTATTTTCACTCTTAATATTAGTTTAATACTTTTTATTAGATTGTATGTTAAAAACCATTTGATTTTTCTGTACTATTTGTTGCCATGTCTTGCCATAAATTATACACCATATATTGTCATAAAAGGCATATAGTTAACTGACTGTTTTTGCATTTGGAAAACTTATTGCATTTATTTTTGCAATATGACTACATTGGTAATATAACATTCATTATTCAATTATTCATTTCTTATGTTACTGTAAATGTTGTTCTTCATTCTTCATGTTTTGTGCCTCATTTTTTAAGTAGCTCTGAGGTTGTATGTGAGGTTTTGGGTTTAAAAATCGTTTAAGATAATAGAATTGGGACTTGTGATGGAAACACAGGCTATAATTGTTAATATGTACAAAAAAGCTGAGAGCTCAGCAAATGCAAAACACACTGTTAATACAGTTGAATGCTTCGGTTGGTTTTATTAAACATTTTGATTTATTTTATACAGGCAGACAGAAATGTCTCAGTGTGCGGTAGGCTAGTGGGAAAACTGGCTAGAAAATAATAAATTAAGAAAGGGATCGTTTGCAACACTGAAGTGTTTGTGTGTCTTTATAGTGCGTGTGCGCTTGTGTTGTGTTTGGGGGTGAGGGAGCGCTTTGTGTCGGACATCATTTGACACTGTTGTCATGGCAACCATAGGAAACACTTCAATCAATATATTTGGAAGGACACCTGGAGTGCAGCGATAAGAGAGAGAGTCTAATCACCCGCAAGTATTTAAAAAATGACTTGGAAACGAGTTCCTGAAATAAAGCGTCACGTAATTTGCCTTCAAAGTATCATAAACGCGCATGCTGAGAGCGTACAGGCAACACGCATGCAAACAGCACAGCGGCGTGAGTGTGTGTCTGTGTGTGTTTGTGTGTGTTGTCTTGCAGAGAATCTATCTTCATTTGCACACTATCGTGGAGGGCTAAACACGGCCTGAGAAAACACCCAGAATCCCATTGTTATGGCAACACAATCAAGGCAAGAGCAAATATCAGCAATGCCATAATTAGCCGCCACATTTTGTGTGAACAGGCAGAAAATACAAAATAGAGGTTTTAGTAACATTACTGTTAAAAAGATCAAAAGACATTGGAGGTGTAATAAATCGCACCAACATGGCAACGTTACTTCTCAAAAGACACATCAGTGAAACTTTGTTGCTTCTGCTGTGCTCAAGATCTCTTATCTATGATTAGCTCACATTTTCCATCTGGTTATTCATGCATACTTAAACATATGATTGGCCAAGATGGAGCAGTGAGATTTCTGAGAGTCTGCTGTTACCATCTATAGCTCAGCTAACAAGGAAGGTCCTCAGAACATTGGCTAATGTTCTCTGAAAGCCTTCTCAAAGATATTAAAAACATTTCAATTGCAGTAAGGTTAGTGGACCATTTTCTAATGTTATCTGTTGTATATATAAACATGTTGATGTGAAAGTTCTGTTTAAGAATTGAAAAATGTTTGAACAACGTTCATGTAACCATGTGCATGTAACATGTTCAAGGGTTAAGACAGGCCTTGTAAGGTGACAAAAAATACCAAAAGTACAATCCTATTAACTAGAGTTTTGTTTCCTGCCGTAGTTTCTTTCTCATCTACTTCTCATTGATTGTTTCTTTGCCATGGCCATCTTTGACTTGGAACAGTATGTGCTATACAAAAATCTCTGACTGAACAATTATTTTTGAATATTTGTTTAGTGCAGTTTATTACTGTGTTTAACAAATGCATTTTTAGTAGGGCGAGCAGAGCACCCCAGAGAGAGAGAGAGAGAGAGAGAAAGATTTTTTAGCTGAGCCGAAGTAAAGATTAATTTATCACTTACTATCAGTCTGTTGTATATGCCTAATTAAACTGATGAACACCTTGGCAGTAGTGTGTGTGTGTGTGTGTGTGTGTGTGTCTAAATGGAAGAAAAAATACAGTGGGAGAGACAACAAGGCCAAAACATAATTGTGTAGCTTTTTTATATTATCTTTTTATATTATATTGATATGTATTATGTGTGTAAGGGTGAGTGTTTATTTCTGTATGTTTATTATCAAACTGCCAGGTTTATGTTGTCCAGTGGGACCTCATTAGTTAGCTGTGTGTGTGTGTGTGTGTGCGTCTGTGTCTGTGTGTACATGCTTGTAGGCCTCATTAAAATGTCACTCATCTATTTTCTTCCTTTGTAATTGACAGAGTTCAGAAAAGAAACATGAGTGCAAAAGCCTCATTTCTTTCATGCATCATCTGTATCATGTTTGTATTATGATACAAAGTTGCATGTAACACATTCAAACCTTCATCTGAATGAAAATCAACAACGAAGGCACAGACAAGAAGTGAGAATGGAAAGATGACAGAACGGGTGGGAAAAGTAAACACAGCGGATGTTCACACGAGACTTTAAGAAGGATTTAACCGTTAACCTGAATATTTCCGGGCAGCTGTGTGTCACAGAGGGGCATCTCCGCCAAAGAGTGTTGCCAGCAACAATTATAAGATGTAAGAACGTTTCCTCAAGATTTCCAAGTGAAAAAAATATTATAAATGTTGTTTTAAATGTTTCATTAACATTCAAAACATTAAGTGCGTTTCTCAAAAGAAAACTTTTAGCCAACGTTCTCAGAACGTTCTCTGTTAGCCAAGCCTGTTCTGAGCCAAGCTTTGAAGTAAACTCTAGAAAGTTTCACGTGGTAACCGGTGCATGTTTGTCTGAAAGTGCTGGTCCATCGTCTTTCCGTTGTCATTTAATTAAAACTTTATATAAGAATCACAGGCCTTCCTGCATTTTCCAGACAGCTCTTACTTTTACACGTTTCTCATTTGTTTAATGCCAGCCAATACATGATGTTTTGTTAAGTGACTATTAGTAATTAAATGCTAGAGTTTGGCAGCAATAACACCATGCCTGAGGCAAATCAACATTATAACTATTAAAATAACATCTGTAGGGTAATTTGATGGTTGTGCAAGCTTTCATTTCCCTCCCTCTGACTAAAGCTGCATAGTGACTCAGAACTGGGATGTGTTTGTATAGTGGGGTGGGTGGGGTGATTAGAGTTGGGTATTTGTTAGAATAAGTGTCAAGTTTCACGTGTAGCCCATGTAAACCTGACAGAATTATTCATCTTTAGTTTACGTAAGGGCAGTTGATTTAGGGTAAATTGTTTAGCTTTGGTTTGTGGCTCTGTGTTTTGAAATTTAGATAAAGAAGTATTGATCGCAATTGTTTTACATGCAGACATAAGCCTCTTTCAGTACAAGACTGATTTTATAGAAATACACACGTGTTCCCATGCAGTGACGTTCTGTCTTTTTACCTTAAAATACTATTCACATATCAGTACCAAAATACTGTAACTCTGTGATGTCATTAACCACAAGTAAGCTACACAAAATGCTACACAAACGGTTACACCACTGTGGGTGTTTTGTTTAAAAACATTGTGGTGTTACGTTGTACCCAAACTTATACAACAACTGCTGTCACGTCTGTAAACAGCGTGGAGTAAATGTGTCATCCATGTCAGACTGTTCTGATTGGCTCAAAGCAGTTTTTACATCATCATGTTCCGTGATCATACCTGTAATCCCATTTTTTTGTCACACACAGTATTTTACTAGTAATTTACTGGCTATGTTACAATGTCTCTTACTGGTGATTTGCCAGGAATGAATAAAGTCTTTTTTCCCTGTTAATGCATGACCTCTTAACCTCTTAACAGTAATTTACTGGTAATTTGCCAGTATAGACTGTATGTGTGAAAGGTTGAGGTTAGATATTTTTCTGTGATATTTTTATATTTTTGTCTCACTCATTCATGAGTTCTGTTATGTGTGAATACAGTGAGATGTAACTGTGAGACAGTTTCTTCAGTAAGAACACTTTTCTATCTCACAACAGATGTATCTTTCTGAATCATCTCACACACACACAGGAATGTTTGGATGTCTTTATTTCTGTATCGGTCACTCTTAAAAACATATTGTCTGTAAAAGTCAATTCAACCATGTTGTTATGAAGAACGTTGGTTTCATCATACCGTGTGCTTAACCTTCAAAACCTTCTCAAAGGCAAGTGACAGTGACAGCCTTCAGCATTGTGAAGACGCTGTGAGAACATCTACTTACATCAAGCACTCTGATACCTTTTCAGGACATGTTCCAGGCGGTTCTTCTGAAGAACTCTTGTGATCTGCAATCAGGCACCTGAAGGACATCTTCTCCTCTGATGTCCACCTAGAAAGAACTTCAAGACCTATCTACAGGATAATGGCTGGTCCTTAGTTTAGCCAGTTTGTTGCTATGGATTTTCATCTGGCCACAACATTTCCCCATCTTTTATGTTGTAAGAATGTTTTCCATTTTTTAGACATCCAGTTTTTAGACGTTGTTTTAAACACTATTTAAACATCGTCTGTAACGTTTACAAAGTTTTGGATTATATGATTAACATGTAAGTTAATCATATAACTGAATGCAGATCAACTGCTTAATGCCAAGAATAGATGAGTTAACTAATGACTTTTTATTAAAACAAGAAATACTTTTTTTTACTTGTTTTGCAGATAAGCAAGAGTTCACAGTCATGCAAGAATAAAACAAGGTGACACCAAAGAGATAAATAAAAGCAGTGCAGCACATCTCAGTCTAATGCATCTACAGCATTGTTGTAATCAAAGACTTCCTTAATGTTTTTCCTATGTGTTTGTAAGTGACTCACAGAGTTCTTCTTTGGTCTGTTTTTTCTGCTTTGTACTCTGTGTCTAGCCAGGCGCACATGAGAGTGTTTGATAGTGAGTTAAATCCTTTCTAAATCTCTTTTACAACTTCATTCAGAAAAAAGTAGAAAACAATAACAGAGGTAATCACATGACATAGCATATTGTTATTTTTTTGTGAGTCAAGTTCACAAGCAATTACCCAGAAGAAAGTTTAATTTCTCAGAGGTTGCTCAAGAGGTTTGATGAAGATCTCCCTTGTGTTTCATTCAAGTCTCATCTTTGTCTCAGATGTTGCTTAGTATAGAAATAACAACAGTAACAAAGAAAGACAATTGTTAAAATGCATGGAGGAAGTATGGAGGTGTAAAATGAAGATTGTAGAATGTAGATTGTGTCCAAAATAATACAGATTTAGTTCAATTTAATGAGAAATGTTAGAGTTTATGTTAGGATTTTGATTATTTT
>JBAJNP010000978.1:0-72595 GCA_036877545.1 Yasuhikotakia modesta | reverse complement strand
TGTTGGCTTATGTTTTAATAATCCTTTAAGATGTATGTAATATTTTGAAAGGGTGTTATCATGACAGAAAGTAAATAAACATTTACCAGACACTTTTCTCCAAAGCTACTTACAGTGAATTCAATGTATACATTTTTTTCTTATCAGGACTTGCCTTCCCCTGGGATCAAACCCACAACCTCTGTGGTGTTAGCACAATGCTCTACCAGTTATTATTGATACGTGTTTTTACTACTGCAACTTAATAAAACGAATCTATTAAGATAACTAAGTATTGAATGTGATTTTCATTGCAGATAAAAGGATTAGGATGTTACATTTTTTCATTAATCACAGTAATCACATAAGGATGAACCCAGCAACTACACAATTAGTATCTATCAGAATGCATGATGATCACATTACATTTAAAGTGTGTAATGATGTTGGACTGACATTTGAGTTATTCCATTAAAAATAATTATCTAGGTTATGCAGCTGAATATAGTAAAGGGTCTGAATGAAAAAGACCAAAATAAACCTATGCACAAAACCTAAATAAACAACAATAAAGTGATTACAGTAAAAAAATTGCAATCATTTAATAAACATGATTTAGGAGATGAAGATGACATGAAAAGTTAATTGTTCTATGTGGAAAGTCCGCATATGAGTATCAGTAGGACTGAAGCTGTCAAAATAAACCAGAAACACGTCATTGTTGTCGTGTATTGAATTTGGCCAATTGTGAAGCAGCTGTGTCGTCATCAGCGCTCCTGCAGTCGCTCTGAATAAGCTGCGCTGGCTGAGTCAGCCGGCTGATCTCGAGAGCTCTCGCTGTGCTTTAATCTCACACGTGACAGTCGGTCTGCGCAGCGCTGCATGAAGTCGAACGCACATATTGGCTTTGATAATGCTTTAAGGCGTTACGGGAGAGAGCGCTTGCGCTTCAGCCCACCGTCACGTGACTCATGATGTCACATCAGCACAGCGGAGCATGTGAACTCTGTCCAATCGTTTCAAGCGCTTTTGTGATCTTGAAGCGCTAGGAAGTGTCCAAGACTCAACACCGAGTCACTCATGAGATTATCACACAGTACTGTGGTCAGCATACATGGCGGTAGAGACCCTTAGATCGGTAAGACATTGAATCATTATCACCATTTTTACACGATTTGTTTTTCTTTGCTCGAGCTGTCGGGACTCACGTCAATGTCCACTGTACAAATGCAGAACATATCCTGAACCAGTGAGTTAAAGGCTAAGGATGTCTGAATCAAGCCGTATATTTTAACACCGTTAGCTTTACATCTCTAAGGCCGTGTGTAATAGCTGCGTCAGTGTTTACAGAGATTTTCTGTTCCACCCCTTGTCACTTTCAAACAGCCCTAGGCTGTAACCAACAATTACTATAGATACTACTATAGCACTACTATATTTAAACAGTATGTAAATGCGGTTTTCCTACAGAAATAAGTAACTGTGGTTGGCGCACTTTACAAATTGTGCCATGCAACTGCTATGGTCTGTACCTTCGAGTACCGACGAATTTAGCAAGCACTCACGTCATTACAATGCCTGGGTCATTACAATATATAGTATATCGTTTTAGTATCAAAGTAGTGTTGTAACCACTATACATACATCTGCCAAATGATAATTACCTAGAACATTTCTGTAATTAAAATAATTTCTTGTGTGAAGCGAATAGTAGGTTGTGTGGGACACTGGCTCCTGGTGAATATTTATTGCTGAATAGTTGGGGAAAGTTTTTAGGCTGCCGTTGGGATGTTGTTTATCATACTCTATAGAGACCTTTAAACTGAAGCTTGTCCCTGACAATCAAGCAGTTAAAACAAATTGTCCCCTGCTTCTATAAACATTCACTGTTTTTTTAGAAGTTTCCTACATGACCTTGATGGGAAACCCTCATGTCATGTTTGTAGTGTTTCAAAACATATCTCACAGTTCATCTCTGAGGTATTGTTACAAGCTGACAGGTGTAATGTTTTCAGCGGATGGGGAACTTTTCATTTCAATATACCTTCTGGTGGGTGAAGTTTTTTGAGAGCAGGGCCATCAGCAAAATTCACAGGGCCTTGGATAGTATTGTAATGGATGGGCCCCCTCTCTATCAGTCTCAATAACTGGGCAATGCTTGACTGTAATGGCTTTCTGGTTATATGAGGACGCAGAACATGGTTTTGACGACAGCACTATATTTAGGAAAGAAAATATGAGTGAGGCAAGAGCCATATAATAATTATATATATAAAATAATTATCTTTTTAGTTAAAATCTGGACATTTCTTTTCTCTGCTTTAGTTAAGGTTGTGTCGTCGTCATCTGGCTCTGTTACAGAGATGTCCTCAGTTCATAGCTCCCCAAGTGCTCTATCACAAGTCCTTTTCCTCACAAAGGTAAGTCTTTAGGGTTTTATGTGAATTCCGTGTGAAATTCTTGGAGTTTAAAACATTTTATTAAATGTGTTGGCAATCATACTGTACTTTTTGATTTTGTGCTTCTTTCTTTTGCTTTTTCTTGTTGTGTTAAAAGGCATCTTTATAGAAACAGATTCATATTTTCATCACACAGGAGTCACAGGAACTTTAGGAAGCTGTTGTTTGGCATCTCGGTTGGTGTGCCATTTGTGGTTGGGTTGGGATATGTGGTCTCTGAGCCCAAAGAGAGGAGGAAGATGAGGATAGTAGCAGAGGGTGTTGGGCGCTTCTGCAGGTGAATCATGATTACAGTCACGTATATAAGATGTACTGTAATATCTAACTGCAAATTAAACCCAAAACTGCAGCTGAATGACTGTAAATATTGCAAGTCATTTTAGGATATGTCCAATTCAACATAAATTAAGAACTTTCATTGCTATGTAAGCCAAAACCATATGTTACCATATGTAACCAATAAAACAATCATTGGTTATAACAAAGATCTCTTGAAAGAGTTTGTTTGCAAGCAAAGGTGGTAACACTTGGTACCCTAATCAAAGCAGCAATGGTTTGATTGCTAACATCTTGTCTCATTTTGTAACTGATACCATAAATGTTTGTCTATTTAATTAATATATATGCTTTAAATAAAATAAAAAACTTAAAGTTAAATGAAGTTTTACAAAAATATTCTAACAAACATTAGGTGGCACAAATCACCTGGTTATCACCAACCACCCCCACCTTCTAAATATCAGCATCCGCAGTAATTATTGATAAACCTCCATTATGCAACCACTATTCACAACAAGACTTTGTTGTGTTGAGAAACTTTAAAATAATTATTTTTTTTCTGATTTGGCCAAGATAAATCAAACCAGTGCAGCTGTCAGAGATCATCATTTTAATCCTCTGTCACATCAGGTCGCTGTATGTCGGACTTAGAATATCAGCTGATTATTGGTGGACGTCTAACATTGCTCTGTGTGGAATAGATGAGGTAAGTCCCTCTCATAATGTTTATTTATTGAGTTATTAGTATGTGGTTGGCTGGAATCAAATAAAACGGTTTCCTTCATATTTTCCCAAGATCTAATTTTCCAGAAATTGCAAGATCACCCTTTTAACTACAGGCAACATTGTTGCAGTTGTGGGGCCCAACAAAACTTCATGTCCAAACAATAGCCAGGCAATGGCGAGACATACTATGTAGAATGTCATATGCTAAAAAAAATCATGTAATGATCGGTAGGAATTATTATGGGAAAAATATCACAAAATAAATGTAAAAACCAAAATATATTAATTTTATACACTCAAATACTCAAATAGTCTCAAATATTCTGTTCTACTGTATTTCTGTGTGTACTGCTAGAGCAGTCCAGAATATTCAGAGGTCATGTCCGCCTGTCATCAGCGAGCGGCCAATAACATGGTAGAAGGGGCCATTCAGAACGGAGGACTGTACATTAAGCTGGGACAGGGCCTGTGTGCATTCAACCATCTTTTGCCTCCAGAGTACATCCGTACCCTGCATGTGCTAGAGAATAAAGCCCTTAATAGAAGATACAAAGAGGTGAGACACTTCAGGTTATGTAGAACAAGACAGTTTGAGCACCTGCTTTCTTGAAATGGCTTAAGGCATTGTTTAAATAATAGGTACTGCAAAGTGTAACATTTGGTATAAGGGGAGAAGCCAGAATCTGTTTGTTAAATGGTAGTTTCCCATATTCATTAATTTAAAGTCAAGCACTGGTAGAACAGACTACAATATAATAAGTTATATTAATAATGTAGCAGTGGTTTTTCAACAATGAGATTTTTCGACTGTTTCTCTTTGCATGACAACACATAATTAAATCACACACATCACTTTAGTGGCTATTATTTGTGTTAAGGGACTTTTGAACTAGCCAGAAATGGTCTTTATATCTGGCCAATATTTCAGCCAGATTCTGTCTAAAGCACCTGTGTTTAACACAGAACATTCTTGAAATGATGGGCCAAACCATTTTAGACAAACCTTAAACCTAATTTTTGCTTCTAGGTAGATGCTTTATTCCTGGAGGACTTCAACACAACTCCGAAAAACATGTTCAGAAAGTTTGACTATGAGCCTATGGCTGCTGCGAGCTTGGCCCAAGTTCACAAGGCAGAAATGCATGATGGGACAGCTGTGGCTGTGAAGGTGCAGTGCTTGTCTTGATTCGTGAAGTCCTTAATTGGGCTTTTAACTGGCTGGCAATTACCACTTTGAACAATATTTGTACAAATATGAACTGCAAAAGATCACTGATCCAGTGGCTATGTAAAGCAGGTGGTAATGCCATGTTTTGAGAGAGCTGTTAATGAATGTTTGGCTGATGTTGTGTGTTCAGGTGCAGTATATTGACCTCAGGGATCGCTTTGATGGTGATATCAGGACTTTGGAGATTCTTCTGGACATAGTGAAGTTCATGCACCCTAGCTTTGGTTTCCGTTGGGTCTTACAGGTCAGTGTGTAAATAAATCTTTAAGTTTATTTTTTCCCACCATTTACTCATCCCAGATGTACATGACACCCTTTCATCAGATTAACACAAAATAGAAGATTTAATGGGTGTGAATGGGTCCCAAAATAAAAGTAATACAAACAACTTCAGTGGATTATTAAATGTCTCCCATATTTAAATTGTAACACATATACAAGATTTCTTGTGTACACAATGTAAATTAGAAAAAAAAATCTCTAAACATCTACCTGATGTTTACAGGATTTAAAAGGAACATTAGCTCAGGAGCTAGACTTTGAAAACGAGGGCAAGAATTCTGAGCGCTGTGCAGAGGACCTTAAACATTTTAAATTTGTAGTTGTGCCCAAAGTATTCTGGGATTTGACCAGCAAGGTGAGAACCATAATATCTTTTTTAGATTACCCTGACCGTGATGATGTAAATGACACAATGAAAATTGACAATGTAAAAACAAACTATTATTGTGTGCCCATGTAGAGGGTTCTTACTGCAGAGTTCTGTGAAGGATGTAAAATCAACAACATAGAGGAAATTAAACACCAAGGACTGAGCCTGAAAGATGTGAGTTAAATGTTGCTATTATGAACTTACCTCAAAACCATTATCTATTCACAATGATAACAGCAGCTTGTTTATGGTTGTTTTCAGACGGCTGATAAACTCATCCGCACATTTGCAGAACAGATCTTTTACACCGGCTTTATTCATGCAGATCCACATCCCGGAAATGGTAAGATTGTGGCTATTAGTTTCTAAAAAGTCTTTAGTTTTAAACATTTTGTATGAAGGAAAAAAATTTGTAAGCTTAATATTGTTTGTTTCAGTGCTGGTAAGAAGAGGTCCAGATAAAAAAGCTGAGCTGGTTCTGCTGGATCATGGGCTGTATGAACATCTCAGTAAAAGGTACATGTCGAATTATAGAATCACATAAGACAGAACATAAGAATTACAGATGAGCAGAAGTTTTCTCTCAGTGACAGAGCAGCTCTGTGTCAGCTGTGGAGATCCATAATCCTGCGTGATGAAGCCGGAATGAAGAGATTTGCAAATGAGCTTGGGGTCAATGGTAAAGTGTTTTTCGCTTATATATGTAAAGGCTTACAGATGTGATTAGACCAAATATACAAGATAAACTCGTATATATAGATAATAGGGCTGTTAAATTTGTGTGAAGTTTTATCTGCATTCTGCAAATTAGTACTTATATACTATAAAACAGTCACTATTTAACAGTTACAATTATTATTGTCTGTTTTATTTCATACTGTAGAATATTTCCTGTTCTGTGAGATGCTACTTCAGAGGCCAATCAACATGTGGGATCTGGGTCTGGGTAACATCCTGACACGAGAAGAGACCAGATACATGCGCGACATGGCTGTGAATCGCTTTGATAAGATCATGCATGTGTTGAAGTCAATGCCACGGCCCATGCTGCTGGTGTTCAGAAACATTAATACCGTCCGATGCATCAACATCACTCTGGGAGCTCCAGTTGATCGATACTTCATCATGGCCAAATGGTAAGGGATGGCCAAACGTAATGGCAGCGATTAAGAAAAAAACTTCTAGTTTGTCCTTTTCAATGTATTTTCTTTGTCGAATGAACAAAAATTATTAAAAAAAGAGATTTTGAGAATTGAAAAAAGAGATTAAATGATGCAAGTTGTGCAATGTGAGATGGCACAAGGCAGACTAAAAGTTTTGTTGCCACCATGAGCAGCAAAGCCCAATGTTTTCTGAACATGTACCACTAAGCTACTACTCTGACATTACTTTTACATATTTGAATATTATTTGTCATTTGTACTAGTTATATTAACTAGTTAAACTTGTTATTTAATACAAATAAATGTAATGGTCAAAAAAAATGTAATGGGTTAAAAAGTAACACTGATAAAGCACTGATTGATTGTGTTGCTGATGATTGTTTCAGTGCTGTAAGAGGATGGGCCAGAACTCAGGCAGAAGACACCAAGCTGCTACAGAGACTGACAGTCTTTGGCTGGCTCTGCTCCTTCTGGGAGAGCATGAAGTTTGAATTTGCTTTAAGGTGATGACAAGATCAGCTTTGACACATTAAAAGTTACACACAAAGTTACAAAAATTATAGAAACATGAAAAGTCCACTTAGAGTGGACTCGCAAAGTGCTTGATTGCCACTGGACAAAAGATTCTGAATGTAACAAGATGCCGCTTGAGAGAAATAGGTCAAGGCTGTCTTGGTAAATGAAAAATGTATTATTCTCATCAACATTACATGCATGAAATATTCAACGGTCCTTAAGTAAGCCTAGTCCACCTTTCTATGTGTGTTCTGCTTCATCAACACTTTTAAGCAGCCCCCATGGAAGGTCCCACTCAGACAGTTGTAAACCAATATAGAATGTGTCTGGTTAAATCCATGTTCCTGTTTTTACTTGACTATTGTCTTGGGAGTAACCCCTCCAACCTGCCCTCTATCTGACCCTAGTACAGTTTAACAATTTGACATTTTAAAACTACATCCTTAATCTAAGACAAACCACACAGTGTAAACAAAACTTTTAAAACATTACAATTCTATCACATATGTATGACTGACACAGCTGCCTGGAGGTGTCGTAAACAAGGTCACAGAGTGCACAGATGTTTCTTTTTGGAACTTTGACTGCACCTTCTTGACATTTACTATTTGAGGTCTGACATGCTAGACTGATGGAACTTCAAGAACCTTTATATTTATACTATAGGTCTTAAAAATTACAGTATGTCTATATAGTAAATTAAACTTTTGTTATCCATGAATTTTGTTTATGCTGTGTTTCTTCAGGTCAGAGATGGCGCTAATGAGCATCACTCGCTCTCTGCTTCAGCTGCTGTCATATTATGGTGTCATTACGCTGGACCAGGAGGCATATCAATATCTGAAGTGAAACATCAGTGACCGCATACCTCATTATGACTTTCTCCTACTCAAGTTCCTGAAGGAAAACCTCTGAAACACTTTGTAGCTTTACACACACACACACACACACAGACACACACAGTACATGCTCTTAATGATTTCATTTTCTTTGTTCCACACACACTTTAGGGTTAGAACCTCTTTCTTTGTGTCTGCTTGTATAGCTTTGTGCTAAAATAAGTGCTAATCAGGTGCCAAATGACATTATACAGCTACACTTTATTCCTTTTTAATGTGGTCTTGGCATTTAATATGGCTGCATTTTAGCACTTATGAGATCTGTTTGACACAAGTGTTTTAGTGCCAGGTCAAGAATATAGTCAACACTGAGATTGAAGTAGGAGTGAAGTTAAAATGATGAGTAAGTCATAGCATAATCACTGCAGTATCGGAATACTAATGATCCTTTGATGCTAATGCACCACAAGACCAGGGATTTCTTTTTTTTAAAAAATGAACTAAATTAACTAAATTCTCCACACTAATTTCTTGCATAAAAGCTGCTAATTCGGCGTTCTGTTCATCTTAATTTTCCAGTTTCTTTTATATATTTATAATACAATATATATATATATTCTCAGATTTTCTTGAATATATTACTTGTAGAATGTAAGCAATATATTCTCATAATTTTGATTTTATAGTTATTGTAAGATTTTTTTCATTTGGCACTAAAACACTGTCAAAGATTGAAATGCCAAACAATAATAATTAAATTTAATTTAATAATAACTTTCAACAGATCTCAGAGGAACCAAAAGCACAACTTAACAAAGAGGTTTTTATCTCAGTGGGTTCAGCAGATGTAGTCATACTGCAAAGACAATGATAGAAATGTTTTCAACCAAACTATTTTTAAATTAGCCAAGTATTTTACTTGCAACTGTGGAATTGTAAAGTTAGGCATTCATTTGTGCTGTAAAGCTTGTCACATGCTGTGGGATGGATTTTATAATATGTGTGATCTTAAACCATTGTGAGAATTTATTTTGAATATAAATCATTTTAAGAGGCTATTATTGCATTTTTCTAACAAAAATTTCTTCCAGTTTATTTGTCAATCACCAAAAGATCCTTTATCTGAAACCAAAATACAGAAGTTCTCTTAACAGCCTGTATCCACATATACTGTATACCACATATGTACATTATTAGAATTATTGTTTTCACAGCAGGTCACACCAAGGGCGAAAACTGCCTCAGCAACTGAGAAAAGCTGTGAAATAAAAATATTTATAAATTTAATGTTTCTGTCCAGCACTCCGATTTTCACATTCAACACGTTATTTACTGCATTCTGTAGTTTTAACCAATCATAGTGCAGCATTTTGACAGAAAAAAGGAAAAAAAAAATCCCCTCGGATTAACAAATGTCTTGCTTAAAGGCAAAACATTTATATTTCATGGACTGACAATCTTACAGTTAGCCATCTTTAACTTAATCACTATGCTGCACCTACTTCCAAGACAATGGAATGATGGCAGCAATAGCTGAAGTCCATTAAATGTATCTACACAGACACGGAATCAAAGCGCTCCAGTCAGGAATTCAATTCAATTAGTTTAACCAGCTTAACTCATTTTGGACTGGTAAAACAGTGACGCCTCAGTGGTGTATAACTCATCTGACTCTATATTATTTAAAATCACAATATTAGTCACTTGTTAGTGGTCTAAATACAACCATATATACAATTACCTTTTACAGTTAATAATACTAATGTAGGTCTTGTAAAAATGTACAATAATACTGTGCATATTTATTATTTTTCCCTTAAGACTTTTAGCACTGGTTTTGGTTGCAGTGATGCTTGTCTGGGTAAAACTGAGGGCAATTATATATATTTGGAATGTCTGCATAGTTAAATCGTTAAGTACTATTGCAGACTCACCAAACCAGGTGATCTGTTTGTTGTCCCATGTGAGGGCCTCCCTCCTGCTTGTATTCAGCATGCCATGACAGATCAAAAGAAAAGTGTAAAGTCTGGTAATTATTAAAGTCTGGTCTTTGCAGCAAGCGTATATCCCCAAATCTCTCTTTAGCCTTTCTTCAGATATAAAGTAAAGGTTGTGATAATGGGCACTGTAAAGGACCTTCAACTAGAAAAGTTTTGGGGTATTATTAAAAGAATCAAATACATCAATACCTTCTGGCAAAAAACATGCAGACCAGCAGGTAGTGAATTTGGTGCCCAATAGTGACTATGCTGACATGGTAGCTGAGGTCCAGAGGTCTCTATAACAGCTTGTCCCATGTTTGTAGACCTTTTTGTCACCTGATTATAAATCTTCAAACATGGTCCGAGTTTGAGGTTCAAAGGGCAGTATTTAAAGAGCAGGAGCTATGTAGAATCTTCATACTGGCATATGAGGTTTCAAAAAGCACTTTCAAGGCACAGTATATAAAATTAACCCTTTTGTTTATTTATTTATTTTTCCATTTTACGTGGAAATTGTGATCAAAAGAAATCATTTGTGGTTTACTTAAAATTTTGTATAGGACAACTAGATTTTAATAGCCATTTAATTGTACTGTATAATATGCATACAAGTGCTTTTTTGGCTTTCAGGTTTCAGCCTTTTAGCCCAACCCCTGATTTTAACATGCACATATGTAACATTTTTACAAAGTGTGAATGAATGTACATTATAATTAGACCCAGTTTTTCCTTCAGATGAGCAACTTTAGCTAAATAGCTTTATAGAATTGTAATGTTTTTTGTCAACTATCAAAATAGGAAAAATAGAAAATGGCAGTTTTACACACTGATAAATATCTACCTATAATTCAAATTTATAGTTTATATACAGTCGTGGTTTTTGTTTGTCCACCCGCCTCTTGAGGATTGACCACAAGTTCTCAATGGGATTAAGATCTGGGGCGTTTCCAGGCCATGGGCCCAAAATTTCAATGTTTTGGTCCCCTGAGCCACTTAGTTATCCATTTTGCCTTATGGCACGGTGCTCCATTGTGCTGGAAAATGCATTGTTTTTCACCAAACTGTTGTTGGATTGTTGGAAGAAGTTGCTGTTGGAGGGTCTTTTGGTACCATTCTTTACTCATGGCTGTGTTTTGATGTGCTCACACCTGCCTGCTGCCATTCCTGAGCAAGCTCTGCACTGGTGGCACTCCGATCCCGCCTCTTTAGGAGACGATTCTGGTGCTTGCTGGACTTTCTTGGATGCCCTGAAGCCTTCTTAACAAGAATTGAACCTCTTTCCTTGAAGTTCTTGATGATTCTATAAATTGTTGATTTAGGCGCAATCTTAGTAGCCACAAAATCCTTGCCTGTGAAGCCATTTTTATGCAACGCAATGATGGCTGCCCGCATTTCTTTGCAGGTCACCATGGTTAACAATGGAAGAACAATGATTTCAAGCATCACCCTCCTTTTAACATGTCAAGTCTGCCATTCTAACCCAGTCAGCCTGACATAATGATCTCCAGCCTTGTGCTCGTCAACATTCTCACCTGAGTTAACAAGACGATTACTGAAATGATCTCAGCACGTCCTTTAATGACAGCAATGAAATGCAGTGGAAAGTTTTTTTCGGGATTAAGTTAATTTTCATGGCAAAGAAGGACTATGCAATTCATCTGATCACTCTTCATAACATTCTGGAGTATATGCAAATTGCTATAATAAAAACTTAAATATTGAAAATTGGAAAAGTTGCTGCTTATTTAATTCTTAAAACTTTTGGCCACGACTGTACATTCAGATCGCCCAACGGTCTATCAATTTCTAAACTTAAAAAGTTTAAATATAAATATTAACCACAATATAAATATTAACTGCTGTTATAATTACATAGTGATGTGGGAAAAACTGCATGGCATGGGTCTTGTATATCACAGCAAACAAGTGAATAAAACGCATCTGCATTCATGTTTTTATTTAGATATGCATTTTGCACACATATTATAAAGCAAATATACAAATATCATAAGCTGTTCTGAGCAAGTTAAAAATCAGTCCTAGCCTCTGCAGCGATATGGGCAGAAGTTCAAAACAGAAGAGGGAAAAAAATATTAAAAACAAAAAGCAGCTTTTGACATTGGATCAATCCAGAGATAATAGAGTAGCACCAGAACAGCAGAGACAAACAGAAATAATCTCATGGATCAGCTATACGTCTGGACGGGGACTGAGACTAAACAGTGCAAACACAGACTACTGCCTGAGTTCTCAGATATGTGGATTGCATACCGAGTGACATTGAGAATGTTTAATATACAGCACAGAGACAATATAAAGCTGATTTTACTGATGGCACCACCTCCCAAACATTCAGTTCAGTCTCATGCAATACATTTTAATTTCTGTAAGACACAAACTGGAGGAACACACTTTTTAATTTCGATCAAAGAGCACCATGAGTCAATACAAATAACTTAAAATCGCAAAGTGACTGAAACAACCTGAATGTGATTACCATCGTGGCTTTTACAATTAAAGTATATACAGTGTACAAGTATATAAATATAAACACAATCAATATTAATTGTGTAAACACTACAAGTTCTCATCTCATTGACAATCATTTGCAAAAGAATGTTTCCAAAAAAATATCTTCATGCTTCTGGTTTGGGGTCCCTGTTCTGTCAGCAGGGGGCGTCCAAACAGCTTCATCCAGCGTCTAACATGCTTTTTAACTACCAGCGCCCTACACAGGGTTTAAAATACATTTTTCCCTAAAATGGAAAATAAGCAGTGACACTAGTCAATTTCTAAAAAAAGAAAATATGTTACTGCCCGGCCGCTCCCGGGCTTTTCTTATAACATCTCAATAGGGGTGCACCCTTCCCTCCTTGCGTTTGATTAAATACAGATTTCTCCAACTAGCATTTTATATGCTGGATAATGGAGTAATGTGTGTCTATGTGGTGAAGGTGCCTGAATACATGTCAATAAAAACATATTCCATTCATATATAAATAAATTGACCGGAAAAAACAGGTATTTATTTATCAGGGCTGTATGTAATTGTAATTTCTTCCATAATACAATAAAAAAAACTGCATTACAATAATATGGACAACTACTGAAAATAACCATTGCAAACATATGTCCAGATTTATCAAGATACAGAGAACTTCGAAGCAAATGGTTTTTGTAAGAATCAGCCACACATTCAATTACAGGTGAGGTTCTAAATCACACCAACCCTGAACACTGAAAGAGATTAAACCGCTACATCATCATCGTCATCATCATCACTGACGGCATTACATGCCATCTTACATTCATCTGTTGCCTTTTTGAATCAGATTAAACTTGAGACCAACCATAAGGCCCAGCCTAATCGACCATTATTCAACCTGTACAGTTGTTTTAACAACCCCACCCTAATCTTAAATTACATTAAGCTTTCTAACAATTTTAAGCATATCAAGCCTCTGGCCAGTGTAAATAGTGGGATTACTTCTTCAACATTCAATTAATCAACAACTGACATGAAAATAAACCTCCACAAACCCAATGCAAGTTTTTAAATCTCAAATTTAGCGTGCAGTCCTTGGTATAACAGCAGATGTTTATGTTAAATAGCTAGCGTCTTGTTATATCTCAGTTTGAATAAAGGCATTGCGCACAGGGCTAGCCGGTTGAGGGAGGATGTTTATAAGTTCTTTAGGTAAGCTCTGGCCTATGTCAGCATCTGTGTCAGGTGACCAGATTAAACTAGTGTTCTCCTCAGCAATGTAACACAGGGGGCGTTCTGCCGCTCCGTCAGGGCTGAGGGGGAGTACCACAGCTTGGGGGAAATTCCCAACGACAGGACAGTTTTCTAGTTGGTCATGCTCCACCTCTGGGAGCGTGCTGATCGCTCCGCCTATATTTTGATGTCTGACGTGAGGCCCGTAAGAGGCAGGCCTACAGCCATCCAGGTCAGAGCAGCTGACTTCAGAAAAGCGGCTGGAGCGAGAGTCAGCCACAGAGGGCAGGCTCCTGCTGAGAGAGGGTGAGTCACTAGAGTTGGTGCTGCTCCATTCCAGCAACTGAGCATCCATGTCCTCACGCATTTCATTTATTTTTATGTCTCCTCTTTGCTTAGACAGTTTGTGTTTGCTCTTCTTGCTGGAGGATGAGGACAAGGCTGAATAAGGCTCTTTGGCCCATCTGCAAGAGCTGCACTTGCTCTCATGGGGGCAGCCAGAGGGGCAGACGCCGCTGTTATTATCCATGCTGCTGCTGCCACTGTGGTGCCTGAGCTTCTCTTGATTTGATTCCACATCCACCTGAGCATCTGAACTGTTCCCATCTCTGTTCCAAACACACACAACCGTCACCACAGATCATGAATGGCCCTTCAGTTGCAAAGATGACTATATATATCTCATTTCATGTCATCATTTCATGGCTCATGTCATTTCATTTACAGTTCTTCTGTTGTCACTTTTCTTCCATGGCAACATGCTTTCTGCATACTACTTAAATAAAAATAATAAAATATTTCTAAAAAAGGCTAAAAGGCTTCTCTTTCTAAAAGGCTTCTCAGTCACCAGAAGCAGTGCTGATATTGCTCCCATTAAAATACTTTGATCATTTGGTATCTGTACTTTAACTTAAAGTCTGCATCCTAGGGCATTAATTACTGAGTCTGAGCTAGAACAGACCAGAGAAATGTGTCTAATGTGAAGCATTTAGCTTAGATACAACTTACCTAAACTGAGAATAAACAGAACAAGGTGAAGGTGTTACATGACGCATCATAATACAGGGCAGACACTATAAATAAGAGTGTTGACACACTTCAAATTATGCTGTGTCAGAGAATGCTGTGTAATTCACTGATAACTGTGAGGATGGTGCACAGGCAGAGAGGGATGTACTGCAAAGCCTACACAGGTGTGAAGGTGCCTATTAATTAGCATCATTTTTACAGGTATGAATACAGACCTGTCCAGAGCCAAGTAGGCGTTGAGAATGGATCCAGCGATTGCTTTGGTACTAGCGTTATCACTGATTGGGCCCAGGCTGACGGTGCCAGATGCTCCACTCAGACTGCAACGCTCCTTCTGCACATCAGCTTGAACCTCTAACCTGAAACACAACAAGCGACCAGCATTTAACTACAAGCATACTAGTACACATCTAATCTGAAGGCTTAATTTAAAGGTTTGAAGTGAGCCTATGATGTCCAAATATGCTGTCTATGTTGGCAGCCTAAAAGGTTTGAAAGCACAGTGATTAAAAGCGCCAGTAACATTGAGGACAGAGTTGTGCCGTACACCAGTACACAAATACACTGGAATTGCCAGTGCATCTAAAGTTAGGATCATATATAAGGCAATTCAAAGCATAGCAAAATATAGCAAAGCAGATGGTTTATTAAAAAGGATCAGATTCACCAACAGCACTTCACCCCATCAAACACTAAATAAGAGTTACAGCTAAAAGTAAGTCAGACCTGTTAAAGCAGCTGACCATGGCACTTCCTGACAGGCTGCCAGTGATACTGGCCCCAGCAAGAGCCATAGTGCTGGCGTTCTCACTCAGGTTATGTCTCATTGCTCCAATGCTCTCCATGTGGCTCCCACTAGCACTCAGGTTGCCTGTCAGACCACCTACGCTGCCCTCACCAATGCTGGGATTGTGTTTGGTCTCTGCCACTGAAGTCGTGTCTGTGGGCAGACAGAGAGGGCATTAGATTAATATTTAGAAGCAACCCTGTTCTTCTTAGTGTGGAAAAAAATGGAGCGTGTCAATTTTTAACGCTAAAGCTTCCACTAAACCAACAAGCTTTTTGTTCTTACATACTAGACTAAATACTAGAGATTGTCGGTAACAATATAAAAAACCTTCGGTATAGCCTCAATATTGTCATTAAACAGCCAATCAGATCTAAACAGGCAGGTCGCGTCGCTCTCGGTTCGGTTGCGTCATCGCAGGTGACATTAGGCCGCGCGCATGAGCGCCGGCGGTGAGGAGATTGTCAATAAAAACACATGTCAGCTCGCCAGTGTCGTTTTTTTTGGTTTCTTTTCCTCCGACCAACATCAGAACAATGTTGCGTGTAAACTTGTAAAAACCACAGTTATGTGGAGGAGTCGCACGTGTGATTCGTATATTAGCTTAAGTGCGCATTTTATAGACATCGATTGAAATTTGAAGAGTAAATGCTTGAAAACGGCATATTTTCCCGAAGACCACACAGGGTAATTTATTGCGCAAACCTGACTGATGGCCTGGTCTCATGGGTCTGAATGAAAACAACCAAGTCTGCATCACCACTGACAGCAGGCGAATATAGTGAGAGCCACGTCACTTAATACATGTACATATTGTGTTTCTTTAACACTTACTATTTAAAGACAAAGAAGAAACTTTTGTTTACAAGTTTTTGACTGCTAAAACTAATATAATTTGCTTTAATAATGAGGATAAATAAAAAAACTGGTTAAATGTAAACTTTTCTTCTTGTCTTTTTTTTTTAATTTAAAATGTCAATAATTATCAATACCGATCAATATATAATATTATATTGTGATAATTTTTTTGGTCATATCGCCCAGCCCTACAACAAACAATACAGAAATGTTACCAACCAAAGAACACGTTACTCACCAGTCACAGCTGCACCGGTAGCCACGTTTATATCAATTTCATCATCAAACTCAAAACGTACACCTTTACCGTTCACTGCAGACACACCACAACCACCACTGCGGCACAGAGAGATGGGCACCACACCATAGACGTATGCCAACATGATGGGCACACCGATCCCTACACCACACACAAAAACACACACCCACATGAACAAACACACACACAGTTTGTGTAGTTTCCAACTAAATTTGGACTTCCTTAAGTAGCTGAAAATGCAATGCAGCAGAATGTCTGAGAAGAATTAACTCCTATTTAATAAAAAAATACATTTTATAAAATTAATTTTTTAAAATTGAAATCATAAAGTGTATTAGTAAGAAGCAAAAAAGGAAGTTGATAAGTCGGCTTACCAACAGTGACAGCAGCTACCACTGGAGACACGATCACTGACACTGTCACCCCGCTTGCTATCATCAGATTCGTTTTGTGTTTGGAAATCTCCTTCCCTTCATAACGATTATAAATCTGAAGAACATGGATTTAAAGAATGAACAATTCTCATGACAAAAATGATTGACAATGTTTTCATGACAATTCTCATTAAAACTCATGACAAAAATTAAAAAAAAAAAATAAGAGGACAGGAATGTGCATTTCTATTGTAAACAGCTTGGCATTTAACATGTACAAACAGCCTAATTAAATTTAGAGGGGCTTTTGTTTTTATTTCCCATCATTTTAGACATATGTAACATACATTCATGTGACATCATACACAATGTAAAGCAGCATCTACATCTATGTCTGAATTCTGTTTCGGCACATTCCCCAAGTAATTAACATATGCATTTTAAAACAGGTGAGTGGTTTCATACACAACGTATGAATGTGTTGAATAAAGTAATCTGTTATTTTGTCTGATCCTCCTGGTTATTGTAAAGATGAAAATTAAGTTGGAAGTTTGTATATTAAGAACAAAACCAAACAATTATAAAAATATGAAATGTCACCCGTGTTCTTCACCTTCAAACAAGCTTCTGGATTACTAGCGCACCTTTTTACCCACATACACAGGAATCCCAATGATCATTGCAGGTATGGCAATGCCAGCAATCAGTGCGATGCCAACCGGAGCGCCCACAAGTGTGCCCAACTGCCACAGAATCTTCTTCTTCCTGCTCCAGGGCTTCTTACCCCAGAACGTGCACCCTGAAGGACTGATCCATGAACAGAGAAATCAGTTAAACACAGAAATATCAGCATAACAAACAATACATGTTAGTACATGCATACATAAGTGTAATAAGTGCTTGAGTGTCATTCAGAACAATTCACTTGTTGAAAAACTCAATCAGTAACAGTTCACATATTTATGTAATCAATAGTAATTTACTGTCAAATAACAAGATCACTTGCAGATCACTTGCAATTGCTATAGAAACAGAATCTGAAGGTGTTTGCAGTCAATAGTAGATTCCCAGTCTCATAATTGAAACAGTTCATACGTGACAGTTCTGGTCACACTTTTGATTCAACATAACAGGGCACTGGCAGACATGTCTGAGGCTTTGTGACGCTAGAGCCGTTTTCAGTAGACTGACCTTAAGTAGTGCAGGTCAGAGATCTCCTTCATACACAGCCAGCAGAACTCACAGCCACACACAGCGCAGGTCATGTGATTACAGCTCCCGTCATTCATCTTAATGATGTAGGCTGCACAGCGGGGACATGGCTTTATATCATCAGCTTAAAGAGACACAAACACATGTGCATGTTATTTAAAACTACCATGTGAAGTGTTTTCCCACTGTTTTTGCATGAGCCATACCAGATTTTGATTGAACTGGCCAGTCTCTTACACATTTGCAAACAAGCATTTGAATTGGTCAGCCATATACTTATTGCACAAAATCAAGGTAAAACATTTCCCAAGATTTGGCTTCATTCATATTCTGGACTAAATTAAATCTGTAACCCAGAGTACAGTTTATACTTTTTCAAATATGAAAGATTTCAAATATGTGGAACAGTTAGCTTAGTTATTTAAGGTCTGTCACCAAAAGGTCCAATGAAACACAACTGGTCTTTAAACTCCCCCAAGTTACAGAAGGGCTACTGCTGAAGATTTTAAAGTTTGTGTGTGTGGTGGGCTTACCAGCAGCACCGCTCTTCTGGCTGTAACTTAATGAAGATGATCTGAAGGGTCTCAGACGGAGACTATGGGCTCTCTGCTGTCTGGCAGCATCACAGGTCTGGTTGGGGTGCCAAAGCTGTTTGCAGTGGTAACAGAACTCCGTTCCACAGCCCTTACGACCACATGTGATCTTTGGACAGCTGGCACAACCAAAGGCAATGACTGCATACCTGTCCAATTAAAAAGACAATCACGGCTCAACTGGCTGAACTCATATTTATAGTGGGAATTGTACAGAAAGCATATGTACATACAAACATAAGAGATGACATACCTGGAAAGAATACAAAACCAACAGTAAATGAGCATGTGCTAAAAAGGGGTGGGGGGGGGGGGTAGGATTATAAATAAACATTTTAGATAAAACAGAGAGAATAGGGAGGTGATTATAAGTGATGATTATGCTGATAATCTATTAATCTCACTGCATTTAACAACCCTGTTAGTGTGATTATATCATTATTTACAGACAGGCCTTGCCATTCTGATCTTATTATTTATAATAAGAAACAAAGTATTGTCTGTAGGCTTGCTTGTTCATGACTTGTTCATGACAAAATACAACATTTTAAAACTGTATGTATGTTAAAAAAATGAACGATCTACTGTTCATTGCACTGATGATTTTATGCAGTTTCAAAATAAAATAGGAGCATTTTTAAATGTAGAAAAAGCTTACTTGGGTGAATTAAGGTGCAAAAACAAACAGGTCTGTGTGAAGATGAACGTGTGGCATAAGATATGCTGCCAGGCTCTCCAAAAGCGCTGATCACAACAATACTATGTCTTTGCTTGTCCTAGCTTTAAATGACATCGCAGATATATTTGGCTCAGACTCTAAGCTAAGTGGTTCAACAAGGGAAATGCTAAACTCCTCACTACAGTGCTCTTGTAACAAAGTTCAAAAGACATCACATGTAAACAGTTTTTGGGGCTTCTTCACAAATAAACTTTGTTTCTTTAATAATTTCCCTTTATTTTCTCCATCCAGCGTTCCTTTAACACATTAGGTTACTTGCCTACTTTCAATTTGTTTTGGCAGTAATTTATAAACATGACTCAATGGCCAGTACCTCTTTAAGACAAAAACTGTGTGGCTAACAAACACCCTACAAACAATTAAACACACACACACATAGCAGCTGTGCTAACACACAAGGCAGCTGTTGCAACATTCACAGCCTGGTTGTTATAACGCCACAGCACCTATTTAGACCCAGCTGTGAAAAAATGTGGTGCAGAAACTCCAACCCAACATGCTGCTGTGACATGTTAGCTCTGTGCTGTATTGATAAACATGCAATGCCAAAGGTGGGTGTTAACATCCTAATGGTGTTCTACCAAAATAATCAAATTTTACATTGACGTATTGCATAATTAAAAAAAGAATCACAGTCAAATTGTTGTCAGATGTTTCAAAAACCATTTTTTGGTTCGTAAAATGGGTTAATCTGTTGGCTATGTGTGTGTGTGTCATCTGGAACACCACAAAACAGCAGAACATAATATGGTAAAATTATTTTAATAATCATTTTTTGTCTATATCACTGTTCTTGTGATCGTTTGGACCAAAATCGAAATTCGATATATTGCACAGCCCTAGGTAGCTCCACCCCAAACTGGCTGAGGCAATGACGTTTACCCAGCCTAGTCAGCCTCTGAAACATACTGCAATTGTACCTTCAGTGGTTTAGAAATGGCACACATTTTTCAGTCATTTTTTTTTTAGTAGTAGACCACACATACCCACAGTCAGGTGCAGGGCACCAGCGGCAGTCGGGGTCTGCCACCAGCCAGCGACGCAGCATGAACTCCTCATACTTCTCCATGAGTACCCAGTCATTAAGTATCATGCGGATGTCGTAAGGATTGAAACGTTCCGAGCACTCCGGACAACTAATGTTGACCCTGCTTTCTGATATCTCGATACGTAGGTACTGACGGAGGCAGTCGGCACAGGATCGGTGGTGGCATGTCATGATGTCAGGAAACCGGTCTCGGGTGTGAGGCAGCAGGCACAGTGGGCATTCCAGCTGCTCCGAGGCAGAAGATGAGGATGAAGACAGCATGGACGCCACACCAGGAATAGAATGAGTGGAGGCATGGTCCTGCTGCTGACACACTTCTGAGTGGATACTGTCAATGCTGGCGATACCTTCCAATCCAGCAGCTAATGCCCGTGACTTGCGGGACTTGTGATCCCCACAACGATGACGGAAAAATGACCGCAACGAGATGCGGCGCGTTTTAGGGGTCTTCCGTACAGAAGGCAGACTGATGGAAGAGGCAACAGAGGGGATGTCCCTCTCAGATCCCTGGTGCTGCATACTCATTTCTCCAAAGGAGGCACTGTGGTTTCCAAAAGATTGAGGAGCTTTTTCAGGGAGGGCAGAGGAGGGGGGAGACAGAGAGGGAAAGGGGGACAGGATTTTCAGAGGATAATGTTGGGTATTAAGACATGGCTGTGAATTCTCCACATGCTGCTGCCTTGAGCCAGGTAGCTCAAGCTGGGACCCACATGTCCGTTTGGAGTTACCAGGCGGGAACCCGACCTGATCTGTGAAAAACAAAGACAGAAATAGAGGCATTGTAATGTAATGAATATCAGCACTACATAACTAATAAACTCTGTCCAAAGTAGTAGACCCATCCCATTGCAGAACAAAGTTGCAGCCATTTTCAGCCTATAGTTTATAAACGTTATGTGGACAGCAAGTTTAAAATCAACTTCTGCCATCTAAAAAAACACTTCAAAGCAACCCTGAGAACCATAGAGCGAAAAGAATGTTAACTGCAAGTTAAATGGAAAACAATTAAACAATAATGATAAATATTTCAACGTGATATTACAGATACTATCACAAGGTAAATTAAACTTTTGCATGGCAGTGAAAGCCACAGACCACAGGATCATAGGAAGCCTCAGACAGCGACAGAGTAATTGGAAAAAGAGTGAGGAACCTTATCATCTGCAGGCCTTTTGTAAAACACAGTCATCTATTTAAAATGTCTCAGACTGCAGAGATCTTTCATTTCAGACCTTAATAGTGATAATGAATAAGGGTGCAAGCCATTTAGCCAGTTCACTGAAAAGATCTGAGGTTATTCATATGAAGTGTTTTTGGAAACAACAAATGATAAGTTCTGTCAAAGTACTGGTGGATATAACAAATCATTGGCTACAGAACACAGTACAAGATCAACTGCAAAAAAAAGAACAATGAAAAAAGTAACAAAAACACACATATGAAACTCTCACACACACTAGTGAAATGCTCTTACACAAACAACTGAAGTTGTATTCTCAGTTAAAACCAAGTTTCAATTTAAGAGCCAGTTAAAATCATGTTCGTCAACATTTCTGACCATGTCAATTCTACAGAACCCCACTCCCACAGACAGCTTAAAAAAAAACATGTAGGATAAAAATAAATGTACACACTTTTGCAAGATCTTGCAAAAGTACTGCAAGATCTCGCAAAACTTTGTTTGATATACTGCAGCTATAGGTGCTCCCAGGTGATGCTTACAGCCTCTTTGCTGCTTTTAGGCTAGTGTGTTGAGTTTCTGCTGCAATGTGGAGGTGCAACATTAATGAGCTGTCAGAAAGTTGTTACCAAGGTGCCGTCACGGTATTTTGTTTAAGCTTGGTTGCAGTGGTGTCTTTCTACATAAGACTGTGAGAAAAACTGGGCCAGAATTAAGCCAGAAGGGCCTAAAGTAAGCCAGATTTGGCCCAGATGTGGTTGTTATCTGGGTAGCGTTTGCTTAAAATATATTTTGTAGTGCTCCCACAGGTTCATAGTGTTAACGTAGTGGTAGAGCATTGTGTTAGCAGTGCAAAAGTTGTGGGTTCAATTCCAGGGAATACTGGTACCAATAAAAAAAAGTATACCTTGAATACCTGTAAGTCGCTTTGGATAAAGGCGTCTGCCAAACTAATGTATTTTAATGAGGTGTAACGTTAATTAACTAAAATAAAGTCTAGAAAGCCCACAAAGCGCAACTCTCATCAGTGGGCAATCATCATTTTGGTTGGCATTTTTAAATTTGCAAAATATTGTCTGATTATCGTTATCTGGAAAATCCCAGAAAATAACTGCGATATTGTTTCTTTTCAATATTGCACACCTCTACTCCTGATACATTTCTCCACCCATTTCAACCTGCTTGCACATGTCTTGCAGTGTGTTCACACCAGCCGCGTCAAATTCACTTCATTCGCGCGTAGATAGATGCGTGAACATTTTGAGTTCAGACGCTTCATTCACGCGTCTAATTCGCGCATGGGAGGGGCTTCTGCCAGGCGGCTGCATTCTCGTTGACTTCCTCATATAATACCACAGCTCCTCTCTGTGCACCATCATATGCTTACTCTAAATGCATAAAGACACAATGCAACTCCTTATCTCATGCACTTTCTCCGGATGTCCCACACCTCTGGATCTACCCCTCCACAAGATTAGCGGATTCTGTTGCAGTCTTCAAAAAACGGCTCAAAACACACCTCTTCCATCAACACCTGACCAACTAGTACAGCGTTTCCTCTCTCTACTCTCCTTTCCTACCTTCCTCTAAAAAATAATTTGTTAGCTGTGGTATGCTAACGAGGCCAGTATTATTGTACTTTGCTTAGTTGTTTTTTGCTCTAATTGCTTTATTGTTTTTTCCAACTTTGTAAGTCGCCTTGGATAAAAGCGTCTGTGAAATGACTAAATGTAAATGTAATTCCTCAGGTATTCTCTCATTCTCCAAGATTTTACTAGTCAGAAACACAGATATTTTAACTGGACGCAAAGCTTTGGTCTGATATTAAGTAATTAAAGCTGAATGAGCACTACACTGCTTTCCAAACTGCTGTCAGCTAAGCAGCTAAAATAATGGCATATTCAAGCAACCTATAATATTTTGAAGGTAGCTAAACAGCGCAGCCGTTTTCAAAACAGTGTGGATGTTCACACTTCAACAATCAACCACGGCCATCCTCTCATATCAGCTGGGAAAGCACTGGAAAATTCAATTCATTTTGGTGAAATCTGATTGTAAAAGTTAAATATTGTTAAAAAGATAGCTTAACTGCAGTTGACTGCTTTACGCAAGGAGCTTGTTACTGGGCAGATTATGGTTTCAGAGTATTGGCTGTCCTCACATCATATCAAACTTAAAGTTCAATAATTATTTATACTAACCTAATAGGGGCTGAATGAAGGACAGAGACTAAAACATCAGCAGTAAAAGTATCTGCTGCACTCATTGCCTGTTTAGATGGCCTTGCAAGGTCATTAAGCATTAAGATTTCCCACCAATTGATAAAGAACTAAACACAGCTCAGCATGGCTACTGTAAACTATGTCTGTTGGGAAAAGAAAGACACAAACAAAGTGTGTGTGTACTTCAAGCAAAGTGAGATAGACAGCTTGTCTGAAGTGCCTATAAAAATTATTTGAAAAGCTGTCAGGACTCTGCATGCGAAGCATCACTCAAGAGAATGTGATAAACTCTTGATTTATCTGCAGCTTTTATGAAATAAAAAAGAAATACAACAGCATAGAAATACATAAAACAAAAAGAAAACAGTAAGCTAAAGGCACATAGACTTACAAATAATTTAATTTGTTGGAGTTGCATTGAGATATCAGTAAATCTTCATAACAGACAGTGATATTCATTGGCAGCGATATTAACATCTCACTGCCAATGAGGTCACTAAAACTGTGGGGGATTATTTTGATTGCATGCATAAACACTAGTTGCTTTAATTAGGCCAGAGCGTTTGCACACTAATTCAGCAATGACACAAGCAAATGAGAAACAATGCTTAAACATCCAACTAATGCCCAAAACAAGCACAAACACTAGTCCATACTGTGATAACTACCGATTTACAATTCTACTGAAACGTTTTAGCAGAATTAATGTACCGCATCAACACATCTTGGTTCTTTCCCACAACCTTTTTCTGTGGGCTGTAAAAAAAAAAACATGTGAGCAAATACTTCCAGTTATGTCGGCAATATGCATCCAATCATTTCGAAGGTATGGCAATCAGTGGGTATGCTGTCAAATAACTACAAAGACATTACATTTACATTTGCCACATGTAAAGACCTGGCTATGTAAAGGCATCTGGGTGCTTACCAAACCAAATGCAAGGCAAAATGAATTTAATTCAAGTCATGTGAGCTTTATTGTCATTTCAACATATACAGCTGATGCAATAGATATTGAAATGAAACAACGTTTCTCCAGGACTTGGTGCTACACAGAATAAAACAGAGGCACGAAAATGCAACAAGGGCTACAGGGCATTACACATTAAACGACATTAAGCGACAATACCGAAAACAAGTGCGACACATTAAACATCACGCCAGAAACATAAAACAGCTAAGCGCAGACTAAGGTGCAGATTAAAGTGCAAATTCCAGTGAAGTGACGGTGCAAAAAAAAAATAGTTAAAACACTGGTAAGACTGGTGACGTAAATTTACAGTGCAAATTAAAAACAGTACATGGGCATTAAAGAGAAGTGGCTGTGCATTGTAAACATTTTACACTCACGGTAAGCAGCATTAACTTTATGGATTTTACACACCATGTCCATGTGTACAATTCAGTTCCTATTGTTGAGGAGCCTGATGGCTTGTGGCAATTTAATTTATACAGCGTATTTTACAATATTACATTTCTTCAAAGCAGCATTACACATAATACTGAGACATTGAAATAAAAAATACCAGACATGTTCAACAAATAATACATATTACAAAAATACCAAAACAGAAGTAACTCAATTTCAAAATGTCTTCGATCCGTTTCCATTTTGCTTTCAGATCAAAGCCAGACTACACGAGTGTCTGACACTGAAAAAAGTCGCCCTTCTTTAGAATTTAGATCAAATGCTGCTTCAGACTGTAGTAAAAACACAGATCTAAAAATAGGTTTAATTCCAAATGGTAACGATCTTCAATCACGTGTGTGAATTGGATGATGTCACGAAACCTAGACGAAATACCTTTACCTAACACCTCTGATAGCGACAAAAGTAATAAGTGCTGAACCAATA
Organism: Yasuhikotakia modesta; assembly: GCA_036877545.1. NCBI lineage: Eukaryota > Metazoa > Chordata > Actinopteri > Cypriniformes > Botiidae > Yasuhikotakia > Yasuhikotakia modesta. Next base: position 46,898 of record JBAJNP010000978.1, on the reverse strand, counting down.
TTTACACCAGCAGGTTAACTAACAGACCAGAGTTTGCCTCACATGTTAGGTTATACCCGTTTTCAGCAAAAAACGACAAGCCTCAAGCTATGTTCTCAGGAAATAGGGAGCTACAATACATTTCCAAAGAAAGGCAGCGCTGGGAGCTTACCATATGAAATCACTTTCTGAAATTAGTGAAAGACTAAATTATATGATAGTGACCTTTACTTGCATATCGAGAGCACAAATTTTATACACAAACTTTATTTTCCAGCTATACTGTGTGCTTGTTCAGGCAAGTTATCAAAGGCAGAAAATGATCTGTACAAACATCAGACTAAAAAAACCACCTCTAGTACGACGACGACTACTATGATTTAATAAATTAACCGTAACACATTAGGCGTGCTAACTAAGCTATTCACAATGGTTTGAGAAAATATGTACAAAGCAGATTAAAGCCTTACATACATACATAAATGGTTTACTTTAAAATACTTCCTGGTTGTGATGAATTTAAAGTTATTAAACAGAAAGAAATGAACAATGCGATAACTGGTTACATGCCTGTAAGTTCATTTAATGTCTGACCCTCCACAGGCCTTTTAAACCGATTTCACGTCAGCTAGTGGCAGTAAAGTAACAGCAAAATAATGCTGTTTGTTTAAAACACATTTTTGGTTCGGCTTGGTTAAATAAAAGCCTGTATGTACGCTCTCACGCTCGACAGTTAGCCAAACCCTTAAACCAGCCCTTTACACAGCGAAATAAAACCACCACAGACCTTTCAAGTCATCCACGTAAAAGCATTTCATTCCAGGTGTCAAACAAGGCGAACAACTCCAAGTGCCGAATAAGAAGAAAGCTACTTTTGACTTGTTCTGTAGGGTTGAACTCGGGCCGTGAAGACCTCGCTCACGCTGACTCTCTGGTGACGGTCTCGCTCGCTTCTCACATAGCGGTTCAAACTGAATTATCGCGAGATTTTCACTAGCTGCCACAGAACGTCTATACAACATCTACTTTTTCTATCTACTTAAATACTTGTATTTTAAATGTAATACTATGCTTTTTTCTATGCCTCAATCTTTTGTATTTTTTTTATGTCATATTACATTCGAGACATGAATGCTTGCCCTGTTCATATAAGCACTTTTACATTAAATTTGATATTTTAAAGAAAACGTGAAAAACTATGAAACTTCAAAAATAAGCAATGTTTTGTTAAAAAATGTTAATTTTTGCTTGTTGCAGAATGCAATAATTGTAGTTTTCTGTGAGGGAATAAGGTAACGTGTTTTGCCAACCATAAAACTTCATTTTTTCCAACTTTCTGCATGTTGTGGTAAATGTTATTTGTCAGATAATATTAGATACTTAATAAAAGTTCATGTGTGTAATTAAAGTTGCATGTACTGCATATTGTTGACTTTTTGTGGGCTAATTGGTTAATTATGACAGGGCTAAGTGCCCTACATCACTTAAAAATGCACATAGGAAATGTTTCTTAATGCACACACCCAGTTACTCACTAAAACAAAAGCACTTTACCAAACAATCAACATTACATTTACATGTCTGTGGTTGATGCGCAAAACCCTTTTACAAATGCATGTTCTTATGTTTTATTTTATGACACTGGGGGGAACCAGGTTTACCTGCATGAATTAGTTTTTTAATTCAGTGTAATATTATATTTACAGAGAATTCAAGGTACACATATTTTTTATCAGAACTTGCCTTCCCCTGGGATCAAACCCACAAACTTTGCATGTAAACATGTAAACAGTGGTACCTAACAAATACCATCAGCAAACCACAGCAGACCACAATGACAAAATCAGTATTTACACAATTTTTTACTTAAACAAACAGCCAAAGAATTGGATTTGAAGGATTAAAGATGCTGATTTCTTTGGCATGTTATAAATAATAGCTATTGGGTTTTGGTGGAAAGGTGAAAAATTATTTGTAAATAATTTTAATAACATCACAATTAATCCATTCTAATTCATTCAAAAGGTGTTTTCCACAAAAAAATGAACAGAATATAACTAAAGTCCCTCTGAGCAACAGCGAGATTTATATTTTTTTAATTTATATTATGTGATATGCTTGGTTAAAACTTTGTAAATATACATATGTACATAATCCATAAAATCATTACATGTTTTATTCAATGCACTTCACATAAATGTATTGCTTAACAATATAAAACAGTAGGATGGTCTTTGCTGCATACAGATGAGCAGTAGAGCAAGAAACAAACCACAAACTCACCAGATCCCAGAGTTTACAGTTACTCCTACAGAAGGTAAAGCACTGAATGCTTATTGTGTTGTGTCAGAAACCTCCCAAAGCCTCAATTTCACAGTCTAGGCTGCAAAACACTATCACCAAGTTTTGTAACCTCTGTAACTCAGACTGTATCTTTGTGGCTAAAGGTTACTAAATGAAAAATGCAAAAAAAACACATTCATAATCAATGGCAGATTGAATGTGTGAAACAGAATGCAATATTATGTTTCAAACATTGTCATTGACCGCATTACTTTGCCCTATATGTCACTAGTAAATTAAGCAGTGTGGCAGCTGCATTAGATTTTACTTTATGTAGCAAATACATACTTAAGCATATTCAAGCAGATTATTTTGACTAAGGAATATTTACACAGCTTCATACTTTTTCAGTCTAACACAAAAGGTATTTTAACTGTGAGGGGTATCCAAAACAGTCAAGCTTCAATAACAAAAAGGCTAGTTCAAAAGTATTCCACATAATGAAGCATGTCATTTACAAAGGGCTTGTTGAAAAAAAAAACAACAGCTAATATGCTTTAGTTAGATTATAATGAACCCAGTTTGCTAGTGTTACTCAGTTTTTGTTTGGACAACAATCTATCAGGTGAGGAGAAATGCATTCAATACAAGATTTCTAACCTAACTTGAAAATGAATTCGAAGATGACCTTGAACTAAGTGAATGGCTAAGAAATGCTACATACAAGGAAATTTATAGAGACTAGTATATTTAATGCACTAATTACTGCATAAGTCCACGTCACACTTATCAATGGTGTGATATGGTAAGAGAATGTTAGATTTTTTCCACATCTCCATTTTCATTTTGCATTAGGCCAAAAAAAATGGACTCACCAATGTATGTACGGCCATTTATTCAGCACTAGCAGCAACCAATCAAGACTATGTTTTAATGCAACACAGCAGCATGTTGCAGTGCTTAATTTAGTTTCATTTTTATTACTTAATACAATGATCATTGCTGCTGCTCATTGCATTCCCAAGTATTGTTGAAAAGGATTCGGCAGATAAATGAAGACTAGTTCACACATCTGAATGAATTTTTATTTCAGCAAGCAAATTTTCAGTTTAAGATAAAAGTCACATTGTTGGTTCAGTCAGTTTCTTCCCTCCAGGAACGTGACATTGACAGTATTTAAAAGCAATAAAACAATGCAGGAATGTTTTAGGGCTGTTTTTCTTATACTGTGGACCATTTTTTTTAAACCCCAACATTTTGTTTCAGTTTTTCCTTTTTTATTCCTTTTAAAAAATACCTTATTAGGCCTAGGTTTTTATTTTCTAGACCTGGCTCCTACTAGTTTCATTTTTAAATATTGTTTCAGATGTTTTGCAATGTTTTCTGGATTTTAGTTTTTTTTTATGTTTCAATTTTTCCCCTTGGTGAAGTTTCAAGTTGTACACCCCTATAAAACAAAAAGATTATAAACTTGCAGTTTTCAGACAACAAGCATTTGATAGGCAGAGTGGAAGACAATACAAACTTTGTGGACATTTAATGGTATTTTTATTTTACATGCAAACAGTGCCTGTTGTCCAAAATTCTTAAGTTAGTCAGTGATTTTTCAAAAGGACAAGAAATATTTACCATATATTAACATAATATGATCTGGTAACATTATAAACATTATGCACAATATATGTGTGCATACAATCCTCAATAGGTTTTCAAATTAGACCATCACATAGGAATAATGCCATTGTGATGACGTGGGTCATATGATAAAAGATAAAAAGAATACAGAAACTCAAGAATTACTTTTTGTGGAAACAGGTTGCATGTGTGAAAGGTGCTACTAATATCAATAGAAACCTGTTACCTTGGCTTAGACACTTGGCACACCAGTAGAGTTAGTCACAGTTTTCTGAGCGGCCTCCTTAGCCTGGTGAGCCTGAAGTACAGCCACTGCCTCATCAACCTGTTGACACATGACCATACTCATCAACATACTTCATAATTCATAAACACTACTACATGTTTTACATGCATACCAGAAAAGCAACAAGTCTTACTTTGGAACGCAAAGACTCTGGAGACTCCAGCATGTGGAGAAGCTCAGAATTGTCAATTTCCAAAAGCATCCCAGTGATCTTACCAGCCAGGCTGGGATGCATATTCTGGATTAGCGGGAAGAGACGCTCACCTGAGGGAAAAAAGATTACAACAACATTAACCTCCTTTTATTGAGCAGATAACTAACATGAAAAGCACAGCATTTGCATTTGTAGAAGAGCCCTTACCCAGCATCTGTTTCTGCTCCTGTGGTGGAGCAGCAGCAAGCATGGAGGCAGTCAGCGGTTCCTGTCCTTGCACATGCACAGCAGACTAAAAGAACAAAAAATGTTAAAAAATCCTTAATTAAAATCTCCTGATCATTCATCCTGAATAAGCTGAAGTTAATTACACAGACTCTTACCTGCTGCATGGTAACCTGAGGCTGTGTGCTCATGTGCTGCTGAGGGTTGCGGATGCTGGGTGTGTATTTGTACTGAGGCACACCGCGCACTGGGGGAACAGTTGCAGCAGGTGCTGCAGTAGCAGGCCGTGGACCCATAGTCTGTGCAGCTAGGACCGAAAGAGGAAGAAAAGCCATTTTATTTCTTCAGGCAACACATTTAATAAAACTGTTAAATATTGGCTCTAAAATGGGTTTGTTTAGATGGATTTCTTTGTGTTGGAAAAATATTTTTTCACAATGTTTAAGCCCAAAATAAGGCACAAGTTACCAACAGCCAGAGCACAGCATGTGGAGCTTGGAAGGACTCACCAACACGCTGAGCAGACATCATACGGGGCACCTGGGAGGCAGGACGCATGGTGCTGAAGGTTTGAGGTCTAGGGGCAGAGGGGCGCATTGAGCCTGACATGTTCTGGAAGTCTGCAGGGATGGAATCATGGATAAATGTTAATTAATTTGAAATTAAGACTAGGGCAGAGTTTTGCCCATTGACTTACGCTGAGGTCGAACGCCCTGTGTGGTCCAGCGGGGGCTGGGTCTAATCTGTGCAAGCTGACTGGTAGGGTAATACGCTGCTCTGTTCTGGGCCTGTGGTACAGAATATAAAAACAATGCGTCACTAATTAAAACAATGGAACACATGCAACAACAACTGCAACATGCCACAACTGTTTACCTGTGGAATAGCAGCCATGAAGTATCCTGATGGAGGTGCAGGCTGGTAGGGGTTGATGACGGGGTTTGGCACTGCACGAACACTGGCCATCCTCTGCATGTACTGGTTGGTAAGATGGGCCTGTCGCTCCTCCTTACGCTGAGCTAGAGCAACATACAGTGGCTTAGTGGCCACAATGCGGCCGTTCATCTCAGTCACAGCTTTGGTGGCCTCCTCAGGAGAAGAGAAACAGACAAAACCAAAGCCTTTACTGCGTCCACCATCCATCATGACCTGAGAGAGAGACAGAAAGAGAGCATGTCAACACTTTATTTGTGGATGGCAAACACACACATCTTAGTCACATGAAAATGAGAGGTTGCAATGACAAGTTGAAACACTTTTTGTGCCCACAGCTAAAGAGGTCTTCTGATTGGGATAAACTATTCCACTGCATAAACTTTTTGAACATTCTATAAGGGGTGCATGGCATATTTGACCATATACAAAATAAAAAAATCTGATTCATTCTTGTTATGAAAGTAAGCAAAAATAGATTTCTTGTAAATTTAATTTAGTGTCCCTCGTAGTCAGATTTCATAGTCAAAATGTGCTCCATTAAACACACTCATACCTTGGCACTAGTGATTGTACCAAAGGGAGAGAATTCTTTACGAAGACGCTCATCATCTATGCCATCATCTAGGTTCTTTACATACAGATTGACACCCTGCAAAAACAGCAAATAAATTATCATTACATTAGTATATTACATTAACTCGATCAGTTGTATGTCTTGATGATTACGGTTTTTGTCTTTGCAAGTGTCTGTTTGACCTGCTGACATTTATTATATTATACAAGTCACAGAATCCCAACCTTGATTAGTTCCGTCAGAAAAAAAGTCATAAGAAGATTTTGACCTTACTGACCTGGTAGCGTGTCATGCGGTCCTGCTTCATCTGTTCAAATTTGCGCTTGAGCTCAGTTTGCCGCTCCACTTTTTTTTGTGCACGACCCACATAGATGAGCTTCCCATTCAGCTCTTTCCCATTCATCTCATCCACAGCCTGATGGAACAAGCAGGAAGACAGGTTGTTTGACAGTAGTCCAATACTTGGATACAGAAAATGTATATGACACATTTTTGGAATTCAAAGTTGTACTGACCCTTTGGGCATCTTCATGCCTTTCAAAACTGACAAAGCCAAAGCCTCTTGATTTTCCGTTCTCATCAGTCATGACACGGATGCTCATAGCGGTACCTTATAATACAAGATGTACAAACAAAAATAAGAGCAAATTGATAAGGATACAACTTAAACAATTACAGTAAACAACTTACCATATTTGCTGAAGATATCCTTGAGTTTGTCATCATCCATATCCTCCCCAAAGTTTTTAATATAAACATTGGTAAACTCTTTGGCTCTTGCACCAAGCTCAGCCTCCCTCTCCTTGCGAGATTTGAAACGCCCTACAAACCTGACAGCAATAAACATTCAATGAGGGGACTTAGTGGACCCAACAGAGTTGCAAAACATCAGTTCTGTTTCCAGTGCCTTCTGACAATGTTAACCTCGGTGGAGATTTTTTATAGCACCACAAAAAGAATGAGGAATGACAATAGATGGCAACAGCTTTTTGGTACAGGGAATTTTTCATATTTAACATGTTTTGATGTACAAATAAGAGATAATATACTTTTGGTCATTATGGTAACAAGATGCATAACAAAAGGCTTAAGATGGCAAATGTGCAATTCTTAGAGAAAAAACATTGATCAAGGAAATCAACAGGTCTGATCTGTATAAACAAAGAGTCTGTGTTCTTAACACCTGAATGTTACACCTTACACCTGTTGCATTTGCACTATGATAACACAGATCTTTTGTGTTCTGCTGGGTTTTTATTTTTAGCTTTCTATTCAACTTGTATACTATTGTCTTGATATCCGCACTCATAATATCTGAAGATCACAACCCTGTTTTATACCATAAACCTGTTATTTAAGCCATTTACAATACATTAACAATGGACTTTTAGATGTTAATTTATTTAACATTTGACACAAACAATGCAGAATTTAAGTACTTAAGTATATTTAAGTATATTCTACGATATTTATTATGGTAGTAGTTGGTATGTCACATGAATAAAGCTGAAAATGTGGGACACGCTTTTAATACCAACATGTCTTTTGTACATTACAATCCACCTGAGATTTCCATGTTTTCTGTGCTAACCATGCGTGATTAGCACAATGTCTTTTAGCAGTACAATACAAACATCCACTTCTAATATTACACTGTATACATCACAGCTGCCGTGTCAAAGTCTCAATATGCATTGTGTTGCTGACTTTACATTCCCATTCTCTTTACAATTACCACAGCTTTAGGTCAAACCACTCCACACAATTCAACCCTTAATCCAGTCTGTTAGTTACCCACACTATGTGCGTTATCAGTTATGTTTATGTTAATGTTTAAAATCCCACTTACACTTTTCTGTCATTCAGCAACATGCCATTCATTTTCTCGATAGCTCTTTCAGCAGCCTCTTGGGTCTCAAAGTGCACAAAGCCATACCCCTTTGATCCATTCTCATCGCAAACCACCTTGAGCAAAGTAACAGAAGCAATGATGTCATGCACCCACTGACCAGTTTAACACTAAGTGTGCACAAAAATCCCATCTTCACTATTAGCATTTTAATCACAGCAAATATTGAAAAAGACATCAGCCTCTTACCTTGCAAGACAGAATGTTGCCGAATGCAGAGAAGGTGTCATAAAGGGCCTTGTTGTCAATAGACTTATCAAGATTCTTAATGAAGATGTTGCCAACGCCACTCTTCCTCAGAGAGGGATCGCGCTGAGACCACATAATGCGGACAGGTCTACCCTTGATGACGTCAAAGTTCATAGTGTCTAAAGCCCTTTCAGCTGTAAATGAAAGTATGTTTGAAACAACAGAAACTGAACACAAACTGAAATTTACATGTCATGACATTAAGAATTATTATTGGACCTGCTTTAATACTATTGATGGTCCAAACATAGTAGCATCCATCACTTTCAGGTGCATTAATACAAACTAAGCCATTTCAAATGAATTTCTAAATTTGTGGTTGGCAACCATGACTTGAAATAAAATACAATATATAATATTGATATAACAGATAAAACTAATTAAACATTTTTGCCAGTTATGTTGAACCTGTACATAGCTATGTTTGACCTAGTTTTGATTGACTGCATTTGACTTAAGTTTCAAAGTTAATATTAAACCGAAAAGTCATAAAGGAATTGAAGAAATTAAATAGATTTTTTTGCCTTCTTCAATGAACGTACGTTTATCAGTTCCTAAAAAATAACTTTCTATTGCAATTTGCTCTAGTAGCAATTACAATTGTTACTATACAGCATATCTGCATCCAAATTAAATGTGTTCAACGTACACCCTGACGTACATCGCTTTCAATGTCTTAATGGCCATATTCTTACAGCACACTTTGCTCCACCCTCCACATAACACACATGCAAGTCGCATCTGTTATGCAAACTACGCAACCTTCATCCATCAGCTCAGACCCTAACAACAAACCCAGCACATAATACAAAACCAATAACCCCACTAAAGCAATACTCAGCCAATCATCCGTCTAAAAATGCGTCTGATATAGCCACTAAAGAGATGCGCAATATCCGCCCAACACTGGGTCTAAACTACAGGACTGATTCGCTACACATAATTCTGTCATCGCTGTCAAAGGCTTTAATTACACCACACTTACCGTCTGCCGGCTGCTGAAAGTTGACATAGGCATAACCTAGCGATCTGCGTGTAATCATGTCCCTGCACACCCGGATGGAGAGGATGGCACCGGCCGGACTGAACTTCTCATACAGCATGGCTTCAGTCACGTCTTGATGCAGGTCTCCAACATACAGCGAGGCCATGGGGTAACTAGGAGCGCTGGGGTTCATTTTCTCTTCGATGACAAATTAATAGTCACTCGTTTCTCGGCGGTAGCACGTGATCTTTACTACGTTAGTAAACAATTAGCTGTCAGGCTAAATTAAACAAGCCAATGTTTAATACTTAGAATTATTTTAAACATCTCATGACTGGACCCTAATAAAGCGTTTGACGCTTCGTTTAAAACGATAAGTGTTGAAGGTAGCAGAAAAACTTAAACGCGAATAATTTAGAAAACGGAAACAGCTAGGCCTTCGCTAGCTCACTGACGTTCGAAGCTGTTGTTATTTCTTCAGGTTTGTTGCGATGTTTCAGGCCTCCAGCTCCTGCTTCATGATACGTATTAATAAAAAGAAAAATGATTTTTTGGAGTTTTTAAAATTTTTAATTTTTTTGTTTTTTTTTTTAATTTTTTTATATAATGTGTGCCGAGACAAGCTCCGAGGCACACACGTACTCTCACAGCACTAACAGCTGAGGGTCTCGGGAGAGAAGGGGCGGGCAGTGCCGTCACATATATGTACTTGCTGTTACGTCATCCATACCATGCACGCACACGTCATTGTGCACGAGAAAAAGAGGCTCAATAGTGTAAATAACGATTGGATAAGGTACGATACGTCGTTACTTTCCGCTTTTCATAATTGCACATTGTTGCAACAAAGCAACTGTACAAAAGTCAATGACAGTCAGGATATTTACACTGTACTTTTTAAGGTGTACTTTTTAAAGTAACAATGTAAGTACACTTTAGTACACTTAAACTTACAAAGTAAAAAATAATACACACACATACACATATACCCCGGCTCCGCCAGACTGGACAGAGTGGGCCTTGGGACAGGCTGACTGGAGAGAGTGGGCGCTGGCACTTTCAAGATTTGAAAAAAAAGTAAAAAAAAATTTTTGGTTTAAATATATATTTATTTCCCATGTGGTGGCCATTTCCCATTCACAAACTCTACTTATACTCATCCATTCCTTTCACCAGTTTCAAAATCTTGTTTTGCCCCGGCTGACAACTCTGAGCATTTTTGCTGTTAATTTCGTACCTGTGTACCTACCTGGATTATCTATTTTTCTCTGATTGTTCTCTGAATGTCCTTTTGACCACCGCCTTTTTCTGGTTTACTTTTGTTGTATGCTGCCTGACCTGTTGCCTGTACTTTGTTTACGTTTGTGTATTATCTGCTATATTGTTGTTTGGTGTTGTTTGACCCTTCTTGTTTGACTACGATTGTCAATAAAAGCTGCATATGGATCCCCTGTCATAAGATCCTTTGTTACAAATTCATTGACTTTGCTTGCTGACTTTACTATTCCTACATCATTAACTAGACTACATAGCACATCACACTGCAAAGTTATGTATCTTTATGCAATTAAAAGTCTTTACAAAGAAAGCTAAAAGAAATGAAAGTGGCCAATCAGTAACCTGTTTATCAATATGTAGGCCTATTTCAAGTTTAAGATATTGCTGATGCACTGTAATTGTCACAAACTACAACTCCCAGAATCCCAGGTAATCCAGCTCCTTCTCCATTTGTGCCCACCTCTGCTCAGGCCACGCCACGTTGTCATGGAACCGGCCAGCATGGACCTGTGTCAGTGTTACAATGTTCCAAACATTAAATGCAAGATCAAAAATAAATTGTGTACAACATGTATAACATGTTACTGAATAAATATGTTTTTACTACCTGAAAATATTTTAATATTTGTTAATACGGGTCCTTTTCAGAAAATTAGCATATTACTTGTTTGTCCACATTCTTATAAACAGGACTCAGACGACTATAATCTCAAGTTAGAGGGGTGTAATGTTACATCATCCATCACGTCATTTTGGACAGCAATTTATCATTTGATAGCCATGTGGCATATATTACTAAAACTGCCTTCTTTCACGTAAAGAACATCGCTGAGATACGTGGCTTCCTCTCTAGGGCTGATGTGGAAAAGCTTGTTCATGCTTTTATGACCTCTAGACTGGATTATTGTAATTCACTCTCATAAATCGGCTACAGTCAGTTTAAAATGCTGCAGCTAGAGTCCTTACTAGGTCTAGGAAATAAAATCATATAACACCAATTTTTTCATTCCTCCACTGGTTGCCCATCAATTACCGTATTACTTACAAGATTTTACTGTTAACCTATAAAGCACTAAATGAGCTAGCCCCCAAATACATCACAGACCTTCTATCTCATTACAAACCGATACGTGCTCTACGCTCTCAAAACGCTGGTCTGCTGGTTGTGCCTAGAGTTAATAAGTCAACTAAAGGTGGCAGAGCTTTCTCTCACTTGGCCCCCAAACTCTGGAAAATCTCGCAGATACTATTCGAGGTTCAGGCACACTCTTGCAGTTTAAATCTAGACTAAAAACCCAACTCTTTAGTCATGCATTTTTATAGTTCAATTGACAATTGTTATCTATTGACAAGTTGATTTATGTACACAATGTCATGAACAGCTGCTACGCTAATTATTCTCTGTTTTGGGGGTTTCCTCCCGGGTTGTCATTGTCATTGAACAATAGCAACATAGTGACGTTGGCATTACACCTAGTTGTTGTAACCTGAGCAAATGGGCTTCATTCAACATGATTTAAACATATAGGCTATACAAGAGGCTTAAATGTAATTTAGTTATGTAGTTTAACATAACTCCAATGTACCCAAATAAAAAATCGCGTAATGTATGATGTTTGGTTTGCTATTCTTATCTCCCTGACATCATTAACTAGACTACATAGCACATCACATACTGCGAAATGCTTTTTGTTATTAAGCTTTTGCAATTTGTAAACACAACTGAAACACAACTGCTGTCTCATCACGACCCTGCCGTTTACAAAAACACATACATTTTAATATCGCATTTGATGTTGCGCTTCTAGTGTTCATCAAGGCAGTCGGAACATAGTGTTTTTTTCATGTGGCTCCAAAGTTGTTTTGAAAGTAAAAAAGGCAAAAATATTGCGATAAAATGAGTTAAGTTTCAGGTTACGCATAACCCAGGCAACGCACTTATGCGCGCGCTCGGTGAATTCAGCGATTAGTTTTTGTCTTTGTCTGATTGGTGTATATTTTCAGCGACTGTGCTTCCAGCCATTCATTGCTCCATGTTGAGTTTCATTTCAGACTTCGAGTGATTGTCTTCCGTGTTTTAAGTTCGTTTCGGTGTTTTCTTCGTGATAATGGGTGCGTGTATGGCCCTGTGTTCTCTGGCGAGCTGCGTAAGTCTGAAATATTGATTTAAACTCAATAGTTGTTTATTCATGGATGTTGTTAAATACAATTTTGTAAAGACAGCAGCACATTAACCGTTTGTAACTGTCTGATTGGAAAAGTTTCTTCGTTTTGCTTAGCTACGTTAGCAACGACTTAAACAGGAAGAATACTTAGTTTGGTGTAAATTAGCCTTTTTGTTATCAGATATGTAATTTATAAACAATAGCTTATAAAAGACGTTACAAACCCCTTTTTAGGAGTCTCAGTAATCATATTGATCAACTTTGACGTTGTCATGAATGTTCTTTTGTGATACGAACAAACAAAGAATCACTGTTACTTTCTAGTGTATTTATTCTTTAATGAACAAAAATCTTCGGTACGTGACTTGTCCCGCGCCGTTTGTCATAGACCAGGGATCAGCAACTTCCATAATATGCTCTCGTCGATTGTGATTAATTTGAGAAACAAGATTAGGAAGGATGTTAATTCTAACCCAAACCAGTAGAGGTCGCTATCGTTACCGCCGATGACTGTCATCACCTTGGTTTGTTTATATTCTTATATTCAGTCAGTGATATCCTTAATAGTAATATGTGGATTTTGGTAATAGCATGTTTTTGTTAAGCACTTTATTTCAGGTTATGTTGAAAATGTTCTGTAAGATACAGAACACACACACACTGAACTAATTGTACTAAGTACTAGTTGCCCATCCCTAGCATGAATGAGGTGTGAAATCCACCAGAATATTTAAGTGAGGTGTGCTATGGTTTTCGTAAGCAAGAGTACTGCAGCAACCTCAAAACATCACAAATAGCCATATTTTAGTATGCCATGTTAAATCATCCTAGCATCATACCAACAAGTTCTAAAACTTACTATTCAGCAGACTAGTCTGTGTGACTATCCTAGTCTATGATCTGTCCTAAACTTTAAAGCTTTAAAAACTACTTCAATCTTAATTTCTTAAAACTCTTTATACTATTTTTTTATTATTTTAGACTAGGCTTTCTCAAGCCAACATAAAGTTTGTTTGGTTGTTCCCCTATAGGGTATGGAATTGTCAGTATTTGCTGTGTTTAATATGTCTTACCATTTTGCAGGCATCCTGTCTGTGTGGATCTGCACCCTGTATTTTATCAGGATGTTGCCCCTCAACATACAATTCCACTGTGACTCGCCTGGCCTTTTCTTTTTTCTTGTTACTGGGCACTATAGTGTCCATAATCATGATTCTACCAGGCATGGAGACGCAACTGAAAAAGGTATTGATTAACACAATCACAATGTATTCACAATGTAACAGAATATATTCTTTAATATTGACATTAAAGATTGAGAGTGTTCTAAACTGTTATGAATTAATTCATAGATTCCTGGTTTTTGTGAAGGGGGTTCTTCTGTTCCTGGGTTTGAAGGAAAGGTTAACTGTGAAATCATTGTTGGTTATAAGTCAGTATACAGGATGTGTTTTGCCATGGCCTGTTTTTTCTTACTTTTCTCCATCATCATGATCCGGGTAAGGAGCAGTAGGGATCCACGTGCAGCAATTCAGAATGGGTAACATGAATTCATAACATGTTTTCAGTCTGTAATTGTGGTTCCTTTCACTGGGGAAAATACTGCATGGAATGTTTTTTGTCTGTGAGTGAAAATTAGTTTACCCTTATTTGATGACCAATGCCAATGTGTCTGTGTGCGTTATTAGTTTCTGGTTCTTCAAGTTCTTGATACTAGTGGCCCTTACTGTGGGTGCTTTCTTCATACCAGATGGAACATTTAACACAGGTAAATTAGCTAATAATGTGATAGTTATTGTACATGGCTAGTAAGTGTTTACATGACTGTTCTGTAGGAAAAAAACAAGTACAATCAGAAAAGAAGATATGGTGACTTGTAAGCATTAAGTTTTGTTTATGGTTATAAAAATATATGTAAAGGGACATTAAATATTCAGTTAAAATTATTGTATTGGATTTAAAAAAATATGATAAAGTAACAATTACAAATGGCTGTGTAATAATACAGTATTTTATTTTATTCATTAAAATTTAACATTCATATTCATTATTTTTTATAATTTCATAATGCGTTACTATGGTTCTAAGAAAAATGCAGTGTGTGGCCAGGTCTCATTAAAAAGTGTCTAACCTTTTAAAGGTTATTTTTCCCCATTACAGTATGGTACTACTTTGGTGTAGTTGGGTCCTTCATATTCATTTTGATTCAGCTCATTCTGCTGGTGGATTTTGCTCACACCTGGAACCAGAAGTGGGTAGAGAATGCAGAGAATGGCAACAGTAAATGTTGGTATGCAGGTATGTTCTATAACATTCCATTGCTTTGTAACCACCTTGTTTATGCAGACTGCGCTACTGGTTATGATCTGTACAAAGAGAGAGAGCAGTGCAGAATTTAAAAGTATTGGAAGTATTGCTAAGTAATATAAGTTTCTATATTAGTAGCTCATGTAAACGAATAGCCTTAATGAAGTCACCTAATGAATGTGTTTCCTATACCCTAATCACCTTAAAAAATGCATCG
The DNA here is from genome assembly GCA_036877545.1 of Yasuhikotakia modesta. Lineage (NCBI taxonomy): Eukaryota > Metazoa > Chordata > Actinopteri > Cypriniformes > Botiidae > Yasuhikotakia > Yasuhikotakia modesta. The sequence goes on along the minus strand of JBAJNP010000978.1, from coordinate 31,716 downwards.
TATCAACCATGCCACCAACATACACAGGTAGCACACACACTAACTAAACAGTTTGTTTAACATATAGGCACATCTTAGTGAGCAGTGGCTAAGATGCCAATGGAAAATTAAACTTTATCAGGTTAGGGATATATTATATCAGAGGATAATTTATAGTGTTGAACTCCTTTTAAAATATGTTGACACGTCTGTTTGTTTTCCACAGCCCTGCTCTCATTCACTTTGGTGCACTATATCTGTACCTTTGCTGCAGTGGTTTTGTTCTATATATTTTACACACAACCGGATGACTGTACCGAGCACAAAGTCTTCATCAGCCTTAATCTCATCTTCTGCATCATCGTATCTGTGGTTGCCATTCTTCCAAAAGTACAGGTTAATCCCACACGCTTCTGGTTTCTGTGAACTGAATCTTTTTTTCTGTTTTTCTTTTCTCTTTATATAATAGTATATATTTATATCTCATTATATAATAGTTTTTATTTTAAAAAAACTAAGCATTTGCATAAGCCTTGCTTATTTTACCCAGTCAGAAAAATAAGAGACAGGAGAAGTTTGTAAATAACAAGCATTCGAAATCTGTGGAGCATTTTGCAGCGATTCTGTTAAGGAGCAATTTCAGATCTTTAAAGCTCGTTTCTGATACAAAATTAAAACATAGGGTGAGATTTTGATTTTGATTCATTTTGATTTAAATGTGTTCTATAAAAATAGATACCTTTAAATACTTATTTTTGTTTAAAAAAATAACCATTTTACATTGTTGAGTTTGACAGATATCTTTCTTGTTGGTTTTGTGTGTCACAGGAAGCTCAGCCAAGCTCCGGTTTGTTACAAGCATCCCTGATCTCTCTCTACACCATGTATCTTACATGGTCTGCTATGAGTAACAACCCTAGTAAGTTTGTATGCAGTCAACCATAGTATATGACCATCACATCAACCTGTTTATTGTACGTGTACATTGCATCTGGGTATTTAAACCTATTTTGGTTTAAATACCAAACCTACCATTTGTTTAAAAAGTCCTTTAGACTGTCAATATGTAGATTTTATGTCAGTAAAATTATTGTCAGTTTTGAAGAAAAACATTGTGAGATGAAAGCTGCCTTAATTGACTGTTTATGAACAAAACTATCCAAAATGTATTTTTTATTTGTGTTTAATTAATTAGTGCAGGTTGGCCCCCTGGCTCATTCTCAAGACACCTATTTAAATTGTATTTGTCTGTCTTTTAAGTGTGAATCATTTGCAGCATTTTAAAGATAAGGTGAGCGATTCTGGAGTGACTTGCCATGTTGTAGAAAATGTCTTTGTGTAAGAAAAAGCTCCATGTTCTAAAAAAGTAAAAATCATTTTTGTTTGAGCAAACAAAGATTAGATACTAACATCTGAAAACTTTGTATCTGACTACAATTCTTACACACTTCAAAACTTGTAACTCATTTGTCAGGTGATAAAATTTAATTAAAAAAATAATTTGTCAGTTAATATATACATCACATCTACGTTTATAGCCCTTGCCCTTACTTGCGGCTTCTTAAGTGTGCAATCCCTGTGGTAATCTAACCATGAGTACATCCCAAAATAGAAAAATAGTTCAATTCTTAGAGAGTTTAATTCTGCATGGACAGATTCCTTTGCCTTTACTGCCAACGACACTGGCTTACACTGCCTGTGATATGTGGGGAGAAATTAACAAACATCAAATATGTAACATTGAAAGACATCATGTAGACAATAGACAAATTCAGTCCTCCAAACTCAACTTTTGTAACAGCTCATGAGATCGTAAAGAGGGAAAAGTTGTTTACAGATGGAGAATACATGAAAGAATCGATCATAAAAATATCAGAGCATTTATTCTCCAAATTCAAATAACATACCTCAGCAACCTTCAGGAAAAACGCAATATGTAAGAGTTTAGCTAAAGGAAGGTTTTCATAGTGGAGTGCAGTATGGAAAATATCTCTAACTGGCCATTTATAAACCCAATTCTCAACACCAATTATAGTCCTTGTAGCTATTTTAAAATAATAACAGAATTTCATTTTTCAATTAATAACAGAACTTTAACAGAAGTTTATCATTTTTCCTCTGTGTGTGACATTTTTTGCTCTGCACCCAGATCGTCAGTGTAACCCCAGCTTGTTGAGTCTAGTTAATGGTGGGCCGACTGCTCCCACACCTACCAGTGTTCCTGGTATCCATACACAATGGTGGGATGCCCAGAGCATTGTGGGACTGGTAATCTTCCTCCTGTGCACTCTGTATGCAAGGTAAACCATCATTGCCCATCACAACGCCATATAGCATGATTTTCAGCAAGTGTTTTATTTCAAATATTGCTTTATATTTTACAAAAAAAATTGTTAAATTAAACATTGATTAATATTCATTAAATTAAACAATGTCTGTGAATTTTTTTTTTTTTTAATGTTATTTCTTTATAGAAGAAAATAGTGTTTCTTCTCTTGTTCTTTCTTTGTAGTATCCGTTCGTCAAACAACAGCCAGGTGAATAAGCTCATGCAGACAGAAGAAGCTCAGGGTTTGGCCGCTATTGATCCCAGTGAGGGCATCTCTGAAGATGGTGTGAGGAGAGCTTTGGATAACGAAGAGGATGGAGTGACATACAGCTACTCTTTCTTCCATTTTTCTCTCTTTCTTGCCTCCCTCTACATCATGATGACCCTGACCAACTGGTATCAGTAAGTAACTGAGAACCCTATTAGAACACAAAAGTAAGCACCCACTTTTTTAATAGTAGTTGGTTCCAGGAGTAAATTGAAGTTGATGTGATTTTTTTTTAACATAGTGATATGTCTTTAAATGTAATGACCGGACATATGGGTCTTATAAACACCCATGTCTTACGAATTACAGACAAAAATAAACAAATATGTGTCCCAAACATTGTGGAGAACAATTAAATCAATAACCATAGTGCATCCTGTTCATACTAAAGTATAAATATTTATTGTACATTCTTAAATTAAAATCTACTCTTGGGTAAATTACTTAAAAAGCATATTTAATTACTTAGCAATAATTTAAATGAACATTTTAATAACAGTAATAACATTTTTTAAAACAGTTTGTAAAATTACCCAGTGAAACATATTTTACTTTGGTGCTAAAATGTCCAAAAATGTTACATTCTGTTAATTTGTCTCACATTATTTACTTATCAAAAATTTCTATCTAAGGGGACAGAGCATTTTGATATTTACTGTCCGAAAACCAGAGAGCACTGTATATCTTTTTTTGTTTCTTTTTTCCTCAGACCTGAAACAGACTATGCAGCCATGAAAACCACCATGCCATCTGTGTGGGTGAAGATCTCTTCAAGTTGGCTGGGTTTGGCACTGTATCTATGGACTCTTGTGGCTCCACTAGTCTTGACCAACAGAGAGTTCAGCTAAACACCCAAAAGCCTTTATGAGTGACCAAATACTAAGAAAAGTACTCCAAATTACAGTCATATGCAGAACTCATTCTTATATAGCACATTATAATGATTATTGAAGCTCTGAGCTGTTAAACTTTGCACACTTATTAATCTTCAGCAGACACTTTTCACACATTTTTTAAACCAAGGTCTCTGAATCTACCAACAATTTACTCTATGTTGTAAGTTGGATAATGATGCATTATAAAAGGTGAATTTGGTGGGGCTAATACTTTAATGTGTGCTGACATCATACACAATGTTATGTATTCATGTCTGTAAATGCTATTTTCAATTCTGTCACTCCAGTTTTGTTACAGATTTCACAAAGGTTTGATTTAAAAATGTTGACTGTTTAATTGTATTTTTTTATCTTTTGCTAATGTTTTATTTTACTAATCTGTAAAGATTAAGAGCTAAGCGAAAAAATAAGATTGTTCTGTCAGTTTGCTTATTTTTATCTCCTCTGATCAAATTTTAGCTTTTGTATTTGTACTTTTATTCACACTAATAAATTGTTTAATAAAGATTTATAATGGTGTTTAGTGGCCCTATTTTGCATTAGCTCAAACTCAATATTGCTAAAATGCAATATTGTTTGTTTAGAATTTCATTTCTAAACAAACAACGGCAGATGGGGACAAACTATGACTATGAAACTATGAAGTCGATGATGACAGTAGTATATCTGGTCTTCAATAGTTTATTGTACTGATCCATTCCCAACACTTAGCCCCTATTAAAATGTATGATTAGAATGTATGATCACAGCATTAAATAACAAATATTACAACAACTATAATTTATTCCATTATTATTATTTTGTGATAAAAGCACAATTGTCTACTTTAACCTTACTTACAAAGTAATTGCAAATTAGTAATTAGTAATTACCTTACAAAGTAATTGCAAAAATGGCTCAGAAAAGGAAAGTTTGAAGAAAACTATCAGCATCTTCTGTTGGCAGATGGTATTTTAACATTCCGTTATCTAAGAACATCCTATACATTTTACAGGTAGGCTTATGTGTTAAAATACTTTTCGGGCATGCCTGCATGGTAAATAATGTGTGGGTAATGAGACTGCAATGCAAAGCATGCACTGTGGAGAAAGCGTGGCGTTCTACTGCACTGCTGCTGAGAACTTATTGAAGGGGGCGTGGCGCGGGTCATCAATGGTCTTGTGCGGTTTAGCGTGCCACGCTCGACCCTTGCGCTTTTCGAAGCAGCCTGTTCTGAGGGAGACTGGAGTTCTGCTTATGTCAATCGCTGGACTGGAGAAGCATGTACAGCATCCGACAGACCGTCTTTGAACCTTTGCTTCACTTAAATGCCACTAGGCGCTCGGATGTCCGTTTCATCGTTTTATATTAAATGGACAAGGAACAGCCACGCTGTCAGGTAATATCTGTTATCTAATATTGCCTGACATTGTTTTTTATGTGATCCCATATCCTCAAGCAGTGAAGTTCCAGTCGTCCTACAGGGTATATTAGCAAAGCATTATATCTGAAAAAGATAATATTCTAAATATTGTACGTATATACCCGTATTTACTCGGTGTATGTATGCTGTATGCCAAAACCATATGAATCAAAACCTTTAATGCTTAAAGGTCTGCTTAGTTGTTGCACATTGCTTTGGGTGCCAATGCACAGGCTGGGTATGATGTTGCATTGTCGGTGATGTAAAAGTGGGCATTTATGTTCACAATATATGTTCACCATCTTCAGCAAGACTGAAGTCATGTTTTTCCAAGCTGCCCTCTTGCTAATAGCCATTTTTTTACATGCTAGCTGATCGGTCGTTTTGTGTAGGTTGTGTAGGCATGTGTAGGTTAGCAGCATTAAGAAAATCAGCCTCTTAATATTGCAAAGCATGCAAATGTACAATATGAACATCGAGATGAATAGCTATAGCGCGAAAATAGTGTTAATCTATGTAATCCGGCAAAAGGTGTAATATATTTATAAAGCTGCTGTATGCATTTATTATGCGAAATCATCAATAATGTTACATAACGATATATTGCAGGATTGTGTTAAACGTGGGTCCTTGCGATCCAGTTGTTCCTGAAAAGATTTTATCTCATAGGCTAATAACAGCCACGTTTTGCCCCTCAGTTAATCATTGCTTTGCGGATTTGTTACTTTTACATTTAAGCGCATTTAAACAAGACCGTAGCCTGTTTAATGTATGTCCTATAAAATTACAGGAAGCAGAACATTCCGTCTTTTCTTTGTTATAAAGAAATATAGCACCCATTCTTTTACGAAATGGAGCAACCCTAAGCTTAGGAACGCCCATTTTATATATCGACGCTGTAAACCATCAGTTACAGTTTGCAGAAAACGCAAAGCGTTGTGTTGTTGTGTTCCGTCAGAAGTGTGTTTTAACTGCGTATAACGGCTGCATTTGGCCGTTGAGTCCCGTTTCTGTGAATGTTACTCTTCAATGTAAGAACTTGTGCTGTGTGGACGCCCCCTAAAGGGGATACTAAAATTCCTAATATGGAAAATCCTTACCTTTCCATTAATACGATGTTCTGTTAATAAAACAAGTAGAAATATAATATTTTTACGTAAAAATGTCTTCCAATAGAAAACGCTTAACATGACTCAAATGAGCCCAGAATATGAACGCAACTAGTTTAATTAAACGTTGTCTCTCATTAGAAATTATGATAACGCTCAACCTGCCACAATGCATTTAGACAATGATACTTAGGCCACATTCAGTACACTTTAGTAATCAAACATACAATGTACCTGCACACAGAATTTTGCCTTTCTATATCATCATCGTAATACATTAAGTGAAATAAAAATAAAAACTACTTTCTAAAAACTGCTGGGTTAAAAATAACATGAATGCATAAACAAGTCTGAATGAGTTGGGTACTGTAAAAGTCTGGGTAAAAGGAAAAATTTAATGGAATGGGGTTGTCAGTTTACTATAAATCATAGTTGATAAACATTCAACAAATTTGGGAAAAATTGTAATTTTGTATCACATAAAGTGAAGAATCTTTGCAGAAAGTTTAGCAAAGAATGAACAATTTTGACTCAGTAACTGTGTCAAAAAACCCAACCAGATGTTGAATGGCACCCTAATTTGTACCACAAATAACTCAGGATGATGAATCAACCCAACAATGTTTTTACATCACTGACAATGCCCCATTTACCCACCCTGTGCATTTGCACCTAATGTAATGTGCAAGCACTAAACAAGTTTACACATTTAACATTGCATTTTGAATCATAACAATATGGCATACAGCATTTATATCTAGTACATACGGTATGCATACACATACAGCATGGGAAATTAATCAGCTCTTTTTGGCTGAATGTGCATGTTGTTGACATCAAAAATAGTGTGACAAAGTAATGAACATTTCATGTAGTTATATAATGTATTACGTAAAAGTACAATGCTTTGTGTATTTTAAAATTACTTAAGACATAAAAGAGAAATAAAAAAAGGGAACAAAAAAACTCAAAATGAGACATTTTAAAAATTTTTACAATGACATAACAGGCATGTGAACTACTTTGATGGAGTTTTTCCTCAGTATGATAGATGATAGATGTGAAGTACTATTGTTTTTGCATGAAAAACCCTGCATTGTTAAAAATCCTTCTTTTGTGTTCTGAACAATTTGAGCACAAGTAAAATTCATTTTTGGGTAAATTAGTTTTGGATGAACCTGGGTACATTACTCAACTACTAGTAATAGTAGTACTAGTGGGATTTTTAGGTTGTACTTCTGTTTGTCTGCTATGTTGACATAAATTAATACAGTTCAGCTCTTTTTCTATGAAGAAGTGGGATTTTTCCCAATCTGTTTTAGCTTCTTTTTACAAGATACACTGTGTGTGAATAGATGGTATCTAGTTGTGTAACCAAATATAAAGCTCAATAACTACCTCATATAACCTGTGTTCCCCTAAACCCAAACCTGATACTTAATAACTGTCCTTACCAATAGTTCTAGAAGTAACCTCTGTTCTCTTTAAATGTGCTCTGCCAACAAAAGATTTATCTCACAGTGCCTTCTCTTTCTGTGGTTAAGAAAATCCCTCTGTAATTATACTTAAAGTCTCAACTGTTATAGTTCAGAGGAACAAAGTCTTGATTGTAAAACTGATCAAGGGCCCAGAGCCTTACTGGCATTCTGAAGAAGTGTCATTATGGAATAAGCCAATATGGAGTTTGATCTTAATCTTACAAAGCACAGATACAAAGCACAGTTCAGTGGTAATTAAACCTATTCCATTCAGTATAGGCCAAATCTGCTTTAGTTCATTAGCTGCTTAATAAGTGATGACAACGTCACTCATATTTGGTGATGCACACCATGACAGAGCTCTGATTGTCAGGGTTGGGTCTCGAACCCGGGTATCTGGCGTGCGTAGTGAACGCGCTAACGCCACGCCTCTCAGGATAGGGGGTGGAACCCAAGGACGAAACACAAGAGGGAGGAATTGCAGGAACGGGAATTTATTAAACAAAAAATGGCACAAACACAACAGGTCCAGCTAAACTAAAGGGAAAACAAAGTAGAAAATAAAACTAACAAAACGAGAAACAAAACCACAGGGAACTACCTCCCAGAAACAGACAAAGGATAACAAAAAAAAACTTACAAAGGAAAAAACAAGGCAAGACTAAACTGGAGCACGGAATGACAAGGCAAGAAAAGCCTCGAAACATACCAGAACAGGTGGCTCAGGCTCACATGGAGGCGGCTCAGGGTCCCAGAGAGGCGGTTTGGGCACTGCCGGACTGGACCTGGACACCACCGGACTGGACTGGGGCACGGGCATGGATTTGGGCACCGCTAGACTGGACTGGACCATGGCCTCAGGCATGGCTAGACTGGACCTGGGATCAGCCATGGACCTCAACGGGTTGGACCCTTCTGGACTGGGCTGGGACTCCGGCTGCATCAGACCGGACCTGGACCCACTGGACTAGCCTTGGACCCGGGCACAGCCGGGCTGGACTGGACCATGGCCTCGGGCTCTGGCTCCGCCGGTCTGGATCCCGGACTGGACTCTGACCCCGGCTCCACCGGTCTGGACCCCAGACTGCACTCTGGATCGGACTCTGGGACAGGCTGACTGGACAGGATGGGCTTTGGGACAGGCTGACTGGACAAGACTGCAGAGAGCGGGCTCTGGGACAATAGAAACTCCTCCACGAACGCCGCATACGACTGGCAGCAAGGCGCTTCAGCCATCCACAGGGCCGTACCCAAGACAGAGCCTTGCCCGTGAGGAGAGTGTAGCCAACCTTGGTGGTGTCTGACGAAAAATTCCAGGGCTGTAGTTCAAACACCCTGGAGCACTCACAACGGGTCCAGTTAAACTAAAGAGAAAACAAGGTAGAAAATTAACAAAATGAGAAACAAAACCACAGGGAACTACCTCCCAGAAACAGACAAGGGAAAACAAAAAATGGATGTGCATTCATGTCATTGCATGTAAAGGCTCATACCTATCTTAGTGGTTCATGAAAAAGTAATATATCCAGACAGTCTATTATAACAGCATGTACTTTTGAGACTATGCAATATTTGGTCAGTGAACATGATAGATGACATGAAGCAAGTGTGCTGCTTTTTCCCCACATCCAAATAATGATCTTTATATTGTGGGTCAAGTACAGTTGCGATGCAGTACAGGGGTTCAGAGTCTGCCTGAGTAAATCGTGTGTTGACAGCATCTAAGAGTGCACTTTTAGTTGTTTTCACTCCATGGTCTGTTTCAGGCTCTTTGCTAAGAAGACGCTTTATTGCTGCAAGTAAAGGGATATTGTCTGCCACAGATGAATCAGATGAGCTTATCTCTTTCGTTAGCTTTCGTTAGCACCCATTTAACTCTAAACTATACTGCGCTGTATTACGTTCGGGGTTTCATGATTTTAAATGATAAATTAAACTTGTAGTGCTGTACGTTTTTGCAGATGAACCCCCTCTAGATAATTCAGCAGAACAGTGTCTGCAAACAGCCAGTTTTTTGTTTTTCTCAGATACTTTAAAATGCTTCCACACTGCCGACATGTTTGCTGCGTTTATAAAGTGCACGTCTCTCACTCTATACTGGCTGCTATTTGACTGCGTCATCAAAACCGTAATTGTTCAGTTAAAAATTGTTCGGTCTTTTCACTTGTTCGGCCGAACACCGAAAGTGATGTAATTGTTATTTTCGGACGAATAACTTTGGTTGCCGAACATTCGGTGCATCTCTAAGCAAGACATATCATTGCAGCTTACATGGAGATGGAAGGATACACTTAGGAAGAAGATAAAGCTTGATTTATCTTAAGGGATTTGAACAAAATAGAACAAAATAGATAGTTAATAGTTAGTTAAATAATTTTTAAAAGAAATATTATCAATTTACAATACCTTAAGCCAAGCTAAATGTCAGCAGTCTCTCAATAAGCAAGCCAATAGGGTGGCAAGATGAAGATAAAGGCTCTATCTGAAGGGACAGTATTCCTATAAAGAGGAGATGTGTACAATAGTGTATGAATATTCTAAAATCTACTATTAATAGATGTCACTGACTTGCTGTCTACAAAGCTAACAATTGCCATTCATATACATTGTTATGAACGGGGTGTTCAAAGAAACGTGAGGTGGATCCATACGCTGAGTTTTACTTGGTTTATTGAGGCGTTGAGGCAAGGTCAAACAAGCAGGGTCCAAATCACAGGCAAACAGGTACAACAAGGTAAATCCAAAACTCAATAATCCAAAAGACAAAGCAAGGGTGGAGGCAGGCAGCAAAACATCAAATCCAAAGGCACAGTCCAAAGTCAAAAACCAGAAAATCCAAAACAAAGAGAACACAGAGAACACAAGGAACACAGGGAACACAGGGAACACAGTGAAGGGCAAAACAATACTTCACAACTTCCTGTTTGCTGGCATGCTGTTATATAGCTAGCAAACAGGAAGTTACCAAAGAGGAAGCACTCCAGGCGTTACATACATAAGGTTGTACACAGCAAACTGTTTTTTCAGCTATATATTTCCATTTTGTATTTTTAAAAAAAGTTGATACCCCACCCATGGTGCATTGTCCTGGTTTATTTTTGAGGGTGACCTCACTTTTTATTCTGTTACAAAACAAAGGTGATACACTTTTTACATAATTTAAACACTTTTGAACCTAATAAGAGGTGTATTCTTTTTTAATTATCAAACATTTATGAACCATGTATTAAACCACACAGCATCAGCATTTTTTTCAGTCTGCAATTTCTCAGCATGTGACATGACGTGACATCAACATGAATTTCATATTGTCAAAGGAACATACCAAATTTTGTGCAATTTTAATTAGATGAATGATTAAAAGAATAAACATGAATTTCATTATTATTTGTCATTTGTGTCTTTATGATGTTACATACCAAGTGTATTGTCAAGACCCGGAAGAGACTCAAATGCAGAGTGAACGTTTCTTTAACAAGGACTTTATATAACAGAGTGAACGTTTATATAACAACAAAAGTCACAAACAGAAGCAAAACAGAATAGTCCAACTAAATTGAGTGGCAACAGCAGGGTGGCAACAGCAGGGAAGACATCGGCTAAGAGAAGAACACAACTGCCACACCTAGCCAAACGGAGATCCAGATCATGGCAACCTGGTGAATAATCAGAGGAGATGGAAGATGCTGAAACAAGCCAATGGGGCCCACCAAGTTCCTGGTGTACCGGGCTGCTGATGGAGCAAACAGGCAGGAGAGCCTTTTTTATTGTTCCTGGAGAGCCAACAGGTCAGGATAAGTAGGGGGATCTGGGGCTGAAACTAAACAAAATAAAAAGAAACAAGAGAAACCAAAGAAAAAAAAACAAACTGGAGTCAAGGTACAAGGTAGAAAGTTGCAAGTGTACTCAATCCAAGGGAGGTGTTGGCTCCAGGATTTCAGACTCTGACACACCAAACAGTGGAGAGCTTGTTCGAAATCCTGGTTGGCTTGTTCATATTGCCCGTTGGTCTTAGGGTGAAACCCAGAAGACAGACTCACAGAGACCCTATACTGTCAACAGAGTGGAGTTTGGATAGGGGATTAAAATGGACTCCTCCTCAAAATTCCATTCATCGCCCTCTCTAATTCGTAGAAGATGATGAACATTGTGCCGATCAAGTTTGGTAAAGACCCTTGCAGAAGTTCAAAGGCTGATGACATAAGAGATAGGAGGCACCTGTTCTTAACCGTAATGTCGTTCAGGCCACGTCTTAATGAAAAAAGAACCAGCAGGAGAAAAAGAGGGATGAATGAGATCCCAAATAGCCTCTCTTTCAGGAGGGGATCTAGGTCCAATGGGGCATCCAGAGTTTGGAGAAGTTCTAAACCCATTATTTCATCCTGGATGGGGTCCGAAAGGCCCTCCAGGAACCAGGATCAAAGAGCTGGCTAGTTTCAGTTGCAGGAAGCAGAGAGAGTCTTAGAATAATCTGTTATAGAGTCTACTCCTTGTGATGCTAAAGGTGCTAAAGGCAAGAAGCTGCTTCATCCTCCCAGGCTAATCAATCAAGAGACTTATCATTTTGTCATGGAAGTCCACAAATGTGTTGCAACAGTCCGCCTGTGCATCCCACACCATGATACCGCACTCTCTGGCTCATTCAGTGAGTAGTGTGAGGATAATATGCCACTTTCAATCTTTCATCCATGTACTGTCAGGGCTGCAGGGCGAAAACCACAGAAGACTTTGACAAAAATATGCAGCACGAACCTGGATCACCAATGTAGGCCAGAAGGGTTGTTGGCGAAGGGCTCAGGGTAGCCGCTGGTGGCCTGTGTGGATGTCGCCAGGGGAACAGATGATGCTCACTGTAGCTCTTCGATCTGAGTTACTAGGTTCACCATCTGGCCACTCTTAGTTGGACCTTGTGCTGCCCCAGAATAACATCTTGCTGTGCCAGGGCTTGATGCAGACACTCTTGCTCTGCTGGGTCCATGTTGATCAGACCGTAATGTCAGGGACTGGAAGGGACCTAAGTGCAGTGAGATAAAGTTTTATTGATCACAGTCACAAGCACGAACAAAACAATACTCCAAATAAATTTGAAAGAGGCAACTGCAGGGAATGGGCCAGGCTGAGAAAAGAACACGACCGACCATGAATAACTAACAGGTCAACTAGAGACCCAGATCACGGCAAGACTGGTTCTGGCACAATGAGCAGATAAGATGGGAGACACCAAATCCAGCCAAGAAAGCCCACCAGGTCCCTCGTGTATGGCAGCGCCAATTGTGAAAAGATGATCCTCTGAGCTGTGCCCGGTCTGCTGGGGAGGAAGGAGTGATGATGGGAGGTGCCTCGGTGGAATGGGCCGCTGTCGGAGCGAATGGGCAGGGAAGTCCCAGAGAGCGAAGGAGCCAGGAGGTAAGTAGAGGGGAAATGGGACTGAATCTAAACAAAACAAAACAAAACAAAAGAAACATAAACTAGTCAACATAAACAGTGTTACAAGACACTGACATAAACTAAACAAAACAATATAAGAACAAGGGTAGACTTCACAAAAAAGAAAAACTAGACTGGGCATAACAACACAGACAGGGAAACAACATCAACCATCTGACAGGGGTAATATAAAGAAAACTGTAATAAGGAACAGGTGTGAATGATTGCTTAAATTTCAACAACATACTTCCCAATAAACAAAACAAAAACCCTGGTTCAAGACTGGGTTGTCAGTATCAGGTCAGGAGACAGTAGCCTGCTACTGGTCCAAAATTGGTGGTGGTCATTGCCAAAAATTGATAGCAGCCTGCTCAGGGTGCTCTTATCTGCTACTGATGTCAGTGATTCCAAATCAGTGCCCACCACAGAGCCTTCCAGCATCCCTCTTCCTGGTGTTGCCACCCCAGCATACTATAGCATACTCCCTCCAGCATACTCCCTCCTCCATGATTAAATTAAATTGGCGCCAGGTATCTTGAAGTCTGTATGACGCAGGTTTTCTTTGCACAATTTGATTCAATGGGAATCACGGGACTGATTATTCTTCTTAGCCAATCATTGTTGACAGAAAAATAAACATAAAAATATAAAGTAGCGAATGCAGGTTCAGGGAAAGCAGCGGAGAAAAAGTAAAGTGATACAGCGCAAAAATTGTACTCCAGTAAAAGTAAAAGCACACTGTTTTAAAATGCAACTCATGCAACTCAAAAAATGCAACTCATAGATGCTATTGATTAGATGATCTTGATTTGTAGAGCACAGAGTAACATATTTAAACATTAAATGCGCACAGATTAAAAAATATAAATGTAAAACATCAAAGAAATATAGCCTATGGGAAATTTGGATTTAGTGTTCATACATTTCTATTATGCAAATCTATTAAGTAAATTAAATGGTTGCTTTGTGTGTTCTCAAAGGAAATTAAGCGAGAGTGAAGTTTTATACATTCCTTTGGGTTGTAAAACAGTCTATGTGTTGCTATGGTCACTAGAGGCCTGGTTTTGCATCTGGGTGTTAATTGCAGTTTGGGGGTAGTTGTACAGACACTCCATGAGCATAGTTGCTTTGTAGAGTTGTATAGGTATATGTAGTATATTAATGAAATAAAACCAGTTGTTGTTTGACTGGTCTGTCTCAGACACTACATATTCCACGTGTTACAAATCCAGTCTCTGTGGCTTCCTCCGTCCACCGCCATCGGGAGCCATCACCCTAAATATTAAATACTACATTTCCCATATACCCTGTACCTGGGACCACGCCCCTTTCAGCTGTTGCTGATCACGTTATTAAGGACTCTATATATACTTACCGCATACTGAACTCTGTGTGAAGTCTTGTTTTGCCACGGTGAACATTTCTGAGCGGTTTCTAGATTGTATTTACCTGTTGCCTACCCTGCCTGTTTCCCTTTGTTGATTGTTTGCTGCCTGCCTATTTGAACCATGTCTGTTTCCTGGTTTACACTGATTGCCGCCTGCCCCAATTCTCTGCCTCGACTGTGTTTTTAATTCTGATTGCCTGTGATACACCTGTTTACTGTGTTTGACCTCTGCCTGTACAACCATGATTAAAGTTACACTGCAGATGGATCCCACGACTCCTCTGTCACACCACCACTGTATTCACAACTGTATTTTTGGTTGATCTTCTGACACCAAGCAGATGTGGTATTACATCTGTTTCAGAGAGATATAAAGCTGGACATCATTCCTTCGCTGGCTGACTGCATCATTCATAGAAACGCAAAGTTATTTTAGTTATTTAAAATTTTGACTTTTTCCTTTTCTGTTTTATTCTTTATAGTGTGTCCCAGATTCCTCAGTCAACAATTTACACATTTTTGGGCTCAAGCACTGAACGGGCAAAGTTTTATTATTTACTTATTTAAGGTTTTTTGGGGGAAACAGACTGTAAATTCTCATTGTTTTGTACATTGTGCAAGTACATTGTTTTTTGAGAATCCCTAGGTGATGTCGTCTGAAGTCATAATTTATAGATGTTGCTATACTTGAGAGATCATTTGGTTCCCATAATGTAGTGAATAAAAGGACCACACATATACAAATACATAATGTAACTTTATTTAAATGTGTAATAAAAAATAGGGCATATATTTGCATGGGACAAATAAGATAAGGGCATACTTTGCCCTTATGCAGTTGTGGTCTGCTGAGTTGGGCTTGTAATCAGTAGGTTGCCAGTTCGATTCCAGCACCAGCAGGTAGCAACCAAAGTGCCCCTGAACAAGGCACCTAACCCTCAATTGCTCCCCGAGCACTGACTTGCAGCATGTGTTCACTCTTCACAAAGGATGGGTTAAATGCAGAGGTCACATTTCAGTTATGGGTGACCATAACTGACAAAAATATTTCACTTTGCAGTTTATTAATAGAATGCAAATGCCATTTTGAAGGAGCTTTAGATACTGATGTTTTGTTTAATATTTTCTGCTCACAATAAATTCCTGTACTTCTCTTTGTGTTATTTAATTATTTGGATGATGAAACCTATGTTTTTTTTCACATTTTAGAAGTCAGTTGGTAGATTGAGTACAATGAGTATAAATGTCCAGGTGTGTATTTATGTCTAACATTTTGACTTTTGATTGTTGTCGGCACATTGATATCATAAACCCATGCCAGGCTGATGTCCCAAAATGGAATAAGGTAATACCTGAAAGGATTGAGTCTCTAAGCAACCTGATGACCTGATTGTGTTTTTTTGAGTAACTTCCCACCTACAGTACTATGATAAATTGCTGCAGCAATTAAATATGCTTTCAGAGTTGACAGGGAGAGATGTCTATCAACCCACTCCTTCAGGAAGGATAACACTGGGATCCTCTGTAAGGAGAAGTATAGAAAGGCATGGAAGACATGTTCATGATTTTCCATGCCTGTCTATACTTCTCCCAGATCATCTGGATCACATGGGGGTTAAATTTTTACTCTACCTGAAGTGAAATCTGTTTGAAAGCAAATCTGCTGTGATATTGCAATTTCTATTGAGGGCTCACTAACTTCAATGGAGGGGTGGCCAGGGGTTACATTGAGATTATACTGCTGCAGGACAGGTTGCTTCAGTCCTCCATGCAATGGTGATTCTGCAGATACTACGCAGGCTGTAGGGACCTGCATGAGAGTAGAGCTGACCTAGGTCTCAGGCAAGAACCATGCATTATGACCAATCTTGCTTTAAAACTGGCACTTCAGGACCAAGTCAAGAGGCAAGACTGTTGCCTTAGTGTACACTGGGTTGAAATCACCCCAGCGTGTCACCAATCGTTCAGTGTAAAGGCTCACCTGAGGGTCCTGCAGGCAATCAATCTCCAAGGTGTTCAGAAAGGTAGTTATTACAACCTATTACAACCAGTTATTACACAGGCTGGGACACGATGTGCAATGAGCATGCTGTGTCAGGGCTTTGCAAACGACACCACCAGTATTTGCACATATATTGCCTGGAGTTGTGGGCAGGTTGTAGAGATTTTTACCATTAATCCAGGGCAGGCACATATTTGTCTGGATGGACAATATGGCGACAGTGTTCTACATTAATCACCAGGGTGGTGTGAGGTAACTTTGCATGTCACAGCTCGTTTGTTGCCTTAACCAAGTGGTCAAGGCCATGGCAGGTTACGACTTTTGGGTAGTAAGGACTCCACCCTTTTGTAGTCTAGTTGATTTAGTAGAGGTTCTCCCATGGGGTTCTGAAACTCCCGGCTATGAGGTTTCCACTTCTTCCTTCCAAGACCAGGGGCTGAACCTGCAACACCTTACAACAGACTGAATCTAAGGCTACACCTTACACCTCTGCGAGCATCTACAACCTCCATGTTGACCCGGTTGCAACCCATGTATTACAGGGTGGTTAGTGACAACTGGGTGGGAGTATAACTTGTTTCTGCACCCTTCCCCACTTTAAGGTGATATTGTACACTATATCCATTCTATTTACTGTTCAGCACAATGGTCAAAACAAGATCTTTTTCCTAGCACACCTAGTGGACAAAAAATGGAGGACTTGGCCCTCCTTGAAGCTAAGCTCATATATCAGCACTTGGTGCGCCATACATGTGGATTTCACATGTATATATGTTAATATATATGTGTATTACACTTGGGCATGTCCATATGATGTATTTACCACATGACACCTATTACCAATAGGATGTGGTCTCTGCAGTGTTTTTTCTTATAAAATTCCACAAGTCTAATAAAAAATAAATCCAAGAAAAATACAAACATGAACAGTCAGACAGAAGAATGTTAAAGTTAAATCACTTTAACTACTGACAAACATGGACTGAACATAAACAGACTTTTAAAGAACACTAATTACAAGAACAGGAACTCCATATATAGGTTAAAGTATGGTTGAAGTGAAAACTTTATGAAATTAACGAAGGAATCCTTGAATATTTTACTTTGTCAGTATGTTTTTTACTGACAACACTTAATGCACTCACTACTTCAATTGTTAACTAATAACATGCAATGATGGGTATACACACATTATAGGATAATTATTAACTTTTAGTTTTTTAAGCTGTTGTGTAGTTTGTTGACAAATAATGTGCCAGTTTCTATAGTTCATTCATAAACTACATGTCACATTCAATGCAACTTTGAATTTTGTTCACTCTTAAAACACATTCATAGTTTTAGTTTAAGGTTCATTCTTGGCTAATATGCTAATAAAGAGGTATGCATTTTGCCAATAATAAAAAGCATCTGTTCTTAAACACTGAAAAGCAGCAGCCACTAGTGCTAGCAGTACAGTGTAAACTAAACATAATCTTACCTCCCCTTTGCTCTTCCTGCGCTAGCCACGACAGCTCATTCATACATTCACACTCGCTCACTTTCTCTCTCTTGTGCTATGACTCATTCGTTCTCTGCCTTCTCGCAACGCCTGACTGTTCTCATACACTAGCAGGGCTGAAGAGGAAACCTCCAGCAAACAGGTAAAAGACATTGATGCTTACTAGATTTAGATGCGCTACTACCAGATTTGACATACATGAACATACGGAGACCCCCAATAAGCTCTCTGTAACATAAATTTTTATTCTTATCTTATATCATTGATGCTCTTTGGTTCAAGTGTCTGGTTGTACAGTGTGTACTGTCTAACGTTGAGTTTGGGAGGCTGCTTGTCGCTTATAGTGTAGAACAAGCAGTGCGTGAGTATATCAAATGGCTGCCAGTACAGAAGGCAGAATGAATGGACTGACTGTACTGAATATACATCCCTCTCTACGCCACTGCTGTATGAATGAATCTGAAGATGAATGGATGCCGGGGGTGGCCCTGGGCTCTTTCACTGGAGAGTGGAAATTGCAATCTGGACACAGACAGTGTAGTTGAAGTCACTGGGATCAAGTTGACGTTTTTCTGACGTGTTAAGCAGACGATGTATATGGACAAAAGAGAATTGCTTATAAGGAATGTATGAGACAGGTTTTAGGGCATCACAGGACAATATTACTGCAGAGACAAAATTCACTGTATTGTTTATCTTATGGGAGTAATAGTGAAATTCCATCATAGGTTAGACGTTTTAATATGCTGTACAGTAAAATGTTTTTGTGTGTGTTTTTTGTTTGTAAAACATATTTTTCTCTACACATAAAAAATAGGATTTTATTTATCTGTATTTATTAAGAAAGATTTGCATATTTATTATTTAAAATAAATAAAAAAATGTATTTAATTAGATGAATTTATAGATTAAATGTAAAAGTGAAACTTTATTAATAATTTTCTTCATCTAGAAAGATCAGTATATTTGGCTGTAAAGAACGATGACAAGGGGTGAACCTTGGCTTTTCAGGCTCACTATGTAGTCAGGGAGGATGCTGGGAGATAAATTTAGCCCTCCAGCTTGGCTTCCATCTGCCATTGCATGGTTTAGGGCCGTTGTCATAGGAACCACCACTGGGTGCCCATTTGTGAGAAAGAGAGAGAGACAATTCGTGAGGTTTCTCAAATGTATTTAAACAACATATTTTAGATTTCGTTAAGTACACTGTCAAGCTTCTTTTTTGTGTTTGTGTTTTTTAACAGAGTGGACAAAGCTTTTTCCAAATATTAACCATCTAAGCTTATAAGGGTGGTGCTGTAGTTTATGTCATTGGGAATTTTTTAAGTGCTCAAAAGTGCCCAATAACTGTATATTTTACTTGATTTTATTCTCTTTGGCAGACATTAAACATTTTCATGCTTATTCATGTTTTTATAGCTCATTTTCTGGAAGTGTTTTGTTTCTTTTAAAAGTTGTATCCAACATTGGGTAAATCATAATGACAACATGCTTGACACAGTTTATTTGATTGCTAAAATTGCCATCCTAACTAAATAATTTCCCTATAATTACCCATTTATTTCCCATTACTCATCAAAAATACTCTTTGCAAAACAAGTGTACATTCTGTTTACCTCAGAAAGCAAACAGTGTCCGGAGAACAGATCAGTCCCTTTGTTGAAGCAGTATGTTCTGCTTAAATAGAGAACTTAAAAACATTTAAAAACATTTATAAAATGTTTGAGCTAAACTAAGTCATTATGAGATGCTACTGTGATCCACGATTCAAGGTTGTCAATGTGGGAGGACAGAACAGGTGGTTCTAGAGAGAATGTTTGCTTGAATGACATCCAAGTCCAGGCAACCACTGTGTTTTAGGCCTCCTACACTATCCGTCTGTCCTACACGTCCTCATCAGTTCCAACATTTTTAATAAACTTTAAACCACAAAATGAAATATAGGTACAATCCGGGGTTACAACTTATTTTGTTAATAAAAAGAGTTCAAATCTTCACCACTTGGTGTTACAGTTTCAAACCACAACAAAAGTTCCAGTTGACAATCCAATTTTAAGAGGCGATTAAAAGTAATTATTATAATCACCTGTCAGATTGCCTACTCTAAATAGTGTAGAAACATATACAAAATCCTTTTTTTAAATACAATTTTAATTGAAAGTCTGTAAAAACATACATAGTTGAATTCCCATAAGCTGTGCTGGAATTCATGCAATGGAATTTTTTGCCAATTTGGATGTATATATACCAACAGGATCTCCTGTAGTTCCTAAAGCAAAGTGTGCGTGCCAGTACCAGCTGGACGTGAGTGGGATGCCTAATTCCTTATTGTGTTCTAGTGAGAGCAGTGTCAAGGGGTTTATTTTCAAGAACATTAGTGCTGTTGTAAAGTCCTATGTTCAGTCTGTGTTAAATGCTGTATTGAATATTTTTTCGTTTTTAAATGCACATACATACTGTATGATCACATATGAAGACACACAAACCTGCCTTCTAGCTTCATGAATATATTTAGTACAGGTATTATACAATTTAGGGACAATTTGACACAAATTGGTTAATAATTCAATGAACAATTGTATATTACAATTTTCAAACAATAGCTAGTATTGCTAATGTGCATCATATTATGTGCATCATTTTTGTCAAAATACCTTGCATTCTACAGTGGCATATACTTCTTGTTTGGAAGTTTAATACAAAAAGTCATGACTACATCCATAATTATAAGGACAACTGAAAATGTTTCACATAGCTAAAATACTTTTGCTGGCTGCTTTTTTTCAGCAATCATAATATTGAAATTACAGTCTAACTAATTCTATTTATTTTTTGCCTTTTTCACAGACTCTAAACCATTATCTGACCCAATCAGTATTGAAAACCAGGGATCTGAGGACTAGGCAAATGTTTCAAGAACATGGTTGATGTTGATCTTCGGATGGATAAAAGGACAAGAAACAGAAAGGGACAGAACATCCTTTAATTAAAAGAACCTTCAATTTGCAGTACTGTGTAATAGAAATCCTCTGCTAAAAATCTCCCATAAAGCAATAATGTATACAAAATACTCCATTGTGACAAAGTCCATTCCGTGCATATTTTTAATTGAATAATATATTATGTGGAATTAAATTAGTGACTCATAAAGTCTGTAACAAACAGAACCTCAGGTTTTCTCCCCATTTTATGGAGGTCTTGCATAACCAGTTGACCACAGGGGAGACTACAAGTTTCCAATGGAGAAAGGCTGTCAGCCACATTCAGTCCTTCAGTATCATGAAGAGAATAAGGCTGTTACCCAGCAGCAGCATCAAGGACAGCCTGAACAATCTAATTTTGAAAAAAAATGTCTCAGGCTACAAAGGAAAACTTCTCAGGAGACAGACAATATTAAACAGGAAAAGTCTCCAAGTGCAAAAGGTAGTTCAGAAAATGTTAATGCTAACTTGAGGCAATCAGGTGGTGAAATGTCAGTTGAACCTGTATCCTCATTCACAGAAACATCCTGTTCTGTGAATAAGGTGCTGGAAAGTACTCCTAGGCAAAAGCAGGAGCGTAAACCTCAAAAGCCTGGAAAGTATGTTTGTTCCTATTGTGGCCGTGCTTGTGCTAAGCCCAGTGTGCTTCAGAAACACATTCGTTCCCACACTGGAGAGAGGCCATATCCTTGTTCACCATGTGGCTTCTCCTTCAAGACTAAGAGTAACCTTTACAAGCACCAAAAATCCCACACCCATAAAGTGAAAGCTGGTTTGACTACAGACAGGGAGGGACCAAGTATAAGCTGTTCAGAGGATCCAGTTACAGAGTCAGATGAAGAAAGCCAACCATCTTCCTCCTCCCTTTTAGGAAAACAAAGAATGTCTATACAAAAGCCAAATGCCACAGAAAAGTGCTCTGAAGGACAGTTACAAGGTATGGAGAATTCACTTGCAGTTAAAAAGAGACTTGCAATGAGACTTAGCAGAGGACAGCATACCCCTATAGGATCATCTGATGAAGCATCATCATCATTTGGTAATAGTAACAAAGGTAGCACAGAATCTGGCTATTTCTCTCGATCTGAGAGCACAGAAGTGACTCAAGATAGTCCACCAAACACAACTGTCAAAAGCTATGCAGAGGTCATCCTTGGAAAGTTTGGTCGCTTTGCCAATTTACAAACAACTGCTCTTGAACAAAATGTGCACCCTACTGGGCAGGGAGGGAAAAGAATTCCATTCATGGTGCCTAAAAAGCAAGTTATCGATCATATCACTAAACTCATCACCATCAATGAAGCTGTGGTAGACACCAGTAAAATCGACAGTGTCAAACCCAGAAGGTTTTCACTTTGCAGAAGAAGCAGCACAGAACTTAAGCCAGCATCTTCCAATGAGCCCTTTCTTCAGAGTTCTAAAGAATTAGACATGAGCTCAAAAAGTGGTTCCATTACTCTTGGTGTACCTTGTGAGAAATTTCAACACCATTCAGTTTGTATACATGAACCAACTGATCAAACATCTACTGCTCCTCTTTTGAGGAGTCAATCTATGCCCTCAGATGCAAATGTTAGTGATGTGCCTTCACATAGCCTTTGCCTTAGCCAATCATTTGATGACCAGCAACCAATTCAGAATCGACATTATAGAAAGCTAAAACGACAGCCTGCCATTGAATTGCCCATAGATTCAGAAATTGAAATTTCTGTGGAGAGCAAATCTGATTCCAAGACCCCATTTTATCCTACAGCGCCAAATCACAGCCAGAAACAAGAAACATTTGGATGTGAGGCATGTAAGGAAGTTTATAGTGACTGGGAAAGATATCAAAAACACAAACACTGTTGCACTGTTCCTCTGTCTCAACAAATAAAAATTCCAATCTGTCAGGTGAAAGAACCCCAAAGATTATTCGCAACTCATTCTGGTGCTTTTGCATTTCGAAAAAGAAGAAAAGAAGATAGTCTTGAATTTGAAGATCCTGCATTACCATCATTTTCTTTTGTAGCTGTTAAAGGGTCAACAGCTTGTGAGATGTCTATAAAAAGAACTGTTGAATTAAATGAACAGCATGGCAAAGATGGTGCTTTAAAAGGAATATCAGTCATTCAGCATACTAGTTCATTCGATAAACATGATTGCACTTTTCAAACCATGAGACCATATGAGGTACCCAACTTCCATGATGTCTGCCACTCTTCTCCTAACTTACAATCAAAGAATCAAACAATAAAACCAACCATTCGCAAACTTGTGCGCCAGCACAACGTTCAAGTTCCAGAGATTCTGGTCACTGAAGAATCAAACACCAACACCAGGACAGCATCCCCTCAAACTTTCCATAAAATAAAAGATGTTGATAAAATCGATGATTTCCAATGGCCCCAAAGAAGTCTAACTTTGGCCCAGCTTCCAATTGAGAAGTTGCCACCCAAAAAAAAGCGTCTTCGCCTTGCAGAAGCTGCTCAGTCTTCAGGTGATTCAAGCTTTGAGTCTTTATCTCTTCTTCACAGCCCAGACAGTACCATATCACACACCTCAAGTAAGTCAGCCTCATTTGAGGAGTCTTGCAAAGTTAATGCAAAAATAAAACCAACTAGGAGATCCAGAACCAGTCATACTTTGACAATTCCCCCAAATTGTCATAGACAAATGCGGCGTTCTGCATCTGAGCAGGCACCCTTTGTTTCAAAACATGCACATCTTACCATAGAAGCTCGAAGCAAGTCATTTGACTACAGTTGCTTATCCCCAGATAGGACCCCTGTTGGCTGGAGAGAAAGGCAAAAGTGCCTGCTGATGAGACATGCTACAGTGCTGGAACCCGAATGGGAAGGTCCATCTTCAAAAGCCTGCATCACCAACTCTCCTACAAGGACTAGCACATCTCCTGTCCAAAGCTTAGGCATCACCCAATGTCACAATCCAACAACCCCCCATTATGAATCTTTAAGCAATACTGTACAACCATTTGGCAAAACGCAGATCATGAAGTCACATCATATTTTATTAGAAAGTGCCCCACATAATGCATTGCAGATGACACCATTGATTCATACCGACCAGCACACAAAAATGGAAAGTCTACTTTGTCTATCAGGTGCTGCCAGAGCTCATTATTCCCCAATATCAACAGGACTGAAGCTTGAGATTCCAATGGTGAATGACATTAGTAATTCTGCTACAAGAATAAACCAACTATATGTTGCTCAAAATTGCCACCATCAGCATCTAGATTTTAATGTTACTGCAAGCTCAGGGCAGTTAAGGAATTCCCCTGTCCAAAGAATTCCAGTTCGTCGTAATTCCAACCTTATACCCCATACTAGCTCAATTTATACCACTGTTTCACAAACATTTTGTGCAAGGCCCCTGGAGCCTGGCTGTTCTAGTGTCAATTCAGTTGCATTGATTTCCAAGTTTGACATCACAAAACAGCAATCGATGTCTAAAGATTGCAAATCAGTAGGTGCTGGGGCAAACAAACGTGTGCTTTCCCCCACAAGCAGTGAGGACCTCAACCTTGAGAGTGAACAACAACAGAAACGAGTAAAAGAGGAGAAAAACAAGGGTAATGAGAGGGAAAATTTTGTTTTAATCAAATGCAAGAAGGATGGAAGATTGGGTGAGCAAAGTGCCATCTTCCCAACAGACAACAAAGAACTACCATTTTCCACTCTTAACAGTAATCTTATTTTCAGTTGGTGCTATCTTAATTACACAAAGCCCAATCCATCTATTCAAAGTGAGCAGCAAAGTTCTGTCTATTCATCATGGTGTACAAGCCCTCACAATCCATACCCTCTTGGCTTAACAAGCAAGGAAATGCTTGCCCTATTGCACTGCAGACAGAGATATGCACCAATCATCTACACAATAGCAACCATAACATCTTCTCTTGACATGAAACAAGAGACACCCAACTCACACAAACCAGCTGTGACTGAGGTAAATATAACAACTCTTGCATTTTAATATTTACATTTGCAGTCAGTGATGTCTGTACATTAGGAGCTGGCCGAACAAAAGAAAAAAATAGCTTTTTTTGGTTTAGTATTATAAAATAAATACAAGACTTAATATATCTATAATACATCTATGATACATACACACACACACACACACACACACACACACACACATTTTAATGCTAGTTTTAATGCTATCTGCAAAATGTTGAACAAGACTTCCATCTCTGTCTCCCTGGGCATCCGGAGTAGGGTTGGTGAACTTGCCCATGTCTCTTTCGAGTGTAGGTACATGCCACATCCATAGAACCAAAAGAATCCCAACAAGCTGAGTTGACAGAGGTTAAAAAGAAACCACAGAAGAAAATGGAGGACCAACTATCTTCCCCCAAATGCACCTCACGGGTTCAGATTTGTGAGGGAGGGTAAGTAACACTATTACATATGTGGAATGTGCAATATAAGTAGTGTATTTTAATTATGTTTACATACATCCCGCCTCATGGCAGCTGTGATATAGTTACAAAATTTAATCTATTGATTTGCGTTCATCATGGACATAAATTTCCATTTTTTTTCAGTGTCACTCAGAATGACTTTTCATCTATTTTAATAGGAAATATCTTTCGTGCCCTCCACCACATTTTTCTTATTCATTGTTTTTTCGTTTTTAATGCTTTATACTCTGTAAGCTGCTTGCTGTTTTAAACCATGCATATTTATAAGTACAGAGGCAGTTTAGTACATGCCTGTGGAGGCTAAAAAACGTATTCCATAATTACAAAAATGAAAGCATAACTCAAAATCACTTCTGCAGTACCTACCCCAGATAAACTGATATCCTAATGATTTTTTTCATAGTATCCTGCCGATCACCTTAAAGTTTTGTAGGGCACCAATTGATATGTTTTAAGTGTGACCGGAAAAAGCTCAGATATGCAAATGCTGTAGATGAATAGTGTGTGCGTTACTACTGTTCCAGTTACGTATTTAAAAATGTTGAGAAAAGCATCCTGTTGTGTCATTGGCTTTCTGTTGCTTGACAGGTGCTACAATATGTTTTGGCTGTAGGAGAAGGCTGTTTCCATTCATTTTATTCATTTTGGTCGCTATTTCCACATAAAAAAGTAAAACAAACAAACATATGGCTTAATTTTATATACTTATATACCTTTAAAGTGCTTTCTGAAACCAGGCCTGGGACAGCTTGTGTAAATAAAATGTGAAAATTAAAACCTTGTCATTAACCCTAACCAAATATGTTATTGGAAAAGTTTTCCTTTATTGGCCAAGTGGTTTTTATAATAAATATAATATGACTTAATAATAATATTGTTGTATAGATTTGCCAGATCTATGTACAGATTGTGCCTTTACAGTATATATATATATAGCAATATAAATAAAAGAATATGCATATGTTTTTACATAGAACTTGAGAGAGGTGGTGGTTAGGTGCCTTACCGACGAAAGTAAATGTCCGTGATGCGCGGCTATGGTTTATTTTAACCGGATCCACTACATTTAGCCGCGGATTATTACTTTGCTCCGCTCGTTTTACATCAGACAGTATTACAAACCTGCCGGCGTCTCTCAGCGTCTGATGCTCCACATCAAGCTCAACATCATAAGCTGTAAGTATTACATTGTTAGATTAGATTGTGTTTTTAATAGTTAAAATGAGAACATATTCGTTTTGATGTGTGTACGGCTAGCGTTGGCAATGTAAACAAACGTTAGCAGCAAACATGGATTTAGCACTTAGCACAGATAACAATATGAAACACGAGAGTTACTTCTCAGGTTTATTTCAGAGTGTTGATACGACCCACTTTCTTCCCCAGGATACAAGAGAGGCTGTCGGACGGATCTTCGGGAAACCCAGTCTAGAGGAACAACACTTGGACCACAGCACCGAAACAGTCAATTTAGTGTCCCACTGTTCTACATGAAAATAGCTTGTGATTGTAATCGAGTTTACTGTAAAGACGTTATTTATGTTTATTATTAAGATTATTTTATATTTTTATGTGTTTAATACTTCAAGATAATCTTCACGAGTATCCTGTTTGTCGATCAATTACATAATTGTATTCTGTTTAGAATAAATTAACACTCAATTTTGTATTCATATTTGTTCAATATACATTCAGAGCAGCTTCACTTCCGTTTAGTTCAACACTAGTCAAGTCACGGCCAGCAAAAAGCCTTCATCTTGAATTTGAAGAGGACTCTGAATATGTTAAGATGAAGATAAAAATCTGCATTGCCTGCGTGGGGAGAAAGGAGAATTGCATTTAGTACATTTTAATACATTTGTTCTGGGTATGATTCAAAATTATGTCTGCCTGATTTGCTTAACTAATAAAATTTGTAATTGCAAAGGTGTACTTTCTTACTCTTTATTCTGTTTTGTTCAACCAAATGTGGATTAGTCTCATTACGCACTGCTAGTCAATGGTTACCTTGGGTCTACCTGTCCCTTTCTCAACAAACGGCTATGGTATATGTTAAATATAGTAAGTATAAAGATATATATGCTTGTATATTGTTATACGTTTATGTTCTCGTTGAGTGTTACTCATTATGACAGTGACTGTATGGCTCAGGCGAATGCACACCATTCAACAATGATAAACCTTTGGTCCAGTTATGCTGTCATGCTAATATTAATTCTTGACTTTACACTATGGCTCAAATCTATTAGAAATAGTTCTGTTTTCGATTTGAACGGGGCAGATGTACACACTCACCAGAATTAACGAGGAAAACTCCCACACTAAATAAAGATGCTCACAGTTAATAAAGAGAGCTTCCATATTTGGGCAACACATCTTCTTTAAAATGGTCATGTCTGTGCACCAGCCTTCGTTGATATTAAAACATAATCCAAGTAAAGTTATTTGGTGTGCTATTTCTGATGTCTAGAAGTTCATTTGTAGTATAGCTGAAAAAGTTACTCAAAACAAGACAAACAAACAAAAAAGGACAAGTACCATGGAGCTTTTTGTAACAACTCGGGCTTGAGAGTATGTGTTAAATCCATATCCATATAGTTGATTAATACAGCCAAATCACAATGCAGAGACAGAATGGTAAAAAGACAATGGTCAGGACAGGCAGCAAACAGCAAAACAGTAAGACAGTATGAGTTCATAGAAACAGGAAGCAGAGGGAGGCAAGAGTCAATACTCTGGCGAGGGCTCCCTCTGCTGACATGGCAGAACAGGGCATGATGTTACAGAACCCTCCCAGTCCACCAAGTGCTGGAGCAGGCCCCCTCTGTATCGGGAATCTAGCAGTGTGCTCACCCTATAGGCAGGACTACCACCTCATTGTCCAAGGTTGGTAGCAGTTCTTGCACTTCCCCACAGGGGCCAGCATCCGAATGGACCAGTTTCAGAAACGAAAAATGACAGGAAGGAGAGATCCTATAATTAGCAGGAAGCTCTAACTGGTATGTGACCTAATCTGACGTGAAATCCTAAAAGGGCCAACATACCTGGCCCTCCTGCAGAGTAGCCACAGTTTCAGGTCCTTGGTTGAGAGCCAGACCCGTTGTTGGTGATGGCTCCTGGGCCTGGGCACGCTGAATGTCCCAGGAAATCGGGGCAGGGATGACTCTGGGAGGTAATATGGGTTCGGGGGGAAGAGACTCAACAGCAGGATTATGGCGTCTTGAAAGGGCGTCAGCTTTGCTATTTTTACTCCCTGGATGATAAGTAACAGTGAACTGATAGTAAACAAATAGGGCCCACCTGGCTGTCTGGGATTCAGTCTCTAAGCACCTTTAATATATTCAAGATTTTTGTGGTCTGTGATTATTACGGATGTACTGCTCCCTCCAGCCAATGTTGGTGGGCAGTTGTGGCCTAATGATCAGAGAGTTTGACTTGTAACCCGAAGGCCATGGGTTCGAGTCTTGGGTCTTGAGATTCACACACTATTGGGTAATATGTGTTGGGTAATATTAATAATATTATCTCCCACAGTCATCCTTGCTCCGATTTCCTGGGACATTATGGAGGAAATTCAGCGTGCCTCAAGACCCAAAAAAGGCTGCCCACTGCTCCAGGTGTGTGTTCATGGTGTGTGTGAATCAAGATAAAATAAATCATGAGGATGTCAGTTCATCTGCCATATTTATGTAGAACAACCAAGGCCGTCTCCAATGTATTTAAAAAACTACAATTGACAGTAGATTTGTAGTTTTTCCGGTTTCCAAAGTAGGAATAAGGTTATAAAAACGTATCTTTATTAAATATATCAACAGTGAAACATACTGTACATACAGTACAAACATACATACTGTAGTGCCTGACGAGTGACAGAAAGCCAATGATATGACAGGATGCTTGTCTCAATGTTTTTTAATATATAACTGGAACAGCGGTAACACACTTAGCGTTTTTTCCTGGCCGTATCCACCCTAATAGGGTGGGTGTCAAAACAACAACATAAATAGTTTAAATTTTGTGACTATATCACAAACTGCTGTGAGACTGGGTTGTTACTTAGATGTGGCAACCTTGACATAATTCAGCAACTATGATTTGCCTCTTTACGTACCTCAAACTTGCCTGCTATATTACAAGATGCCATATTTCCTGCATTCTGCACTCTGCTCATATTTGGTGCCTTTCTGTCACCAGTCAGTGTTGTTCTTGCAAGAAGATCAGCAGGAGATCAGTTAGCTGTCAGAGCCAACATGAACCATCTGTTACACAGCCTAAACCAGGAAACTACCTAGCCTGGCGTTCACATCCTGTGGAACCCTAGAGAGTACATTTTAGAGCAAACTGCATCAATGATTTTGGTCATTAAACAGAAGAGATAGGGAGCCAAACTAAGCTTACATTTTAAGGAATTTTCAAATAAATGAAAAGCAACATCTGAAAGAGGATCAAAGTGTAGTCTACTTTTCAAAAATACTTTATTTATTTTTAGGAAAAGAAGGCAGTATAAATGATGCAAATAATCTAAATGAAAATTATGCTGTAAATTAATCTAATTTTAAGTAGGGGTGTTACAATACACCAGTAATGACAACAACTGTAATATCAACAATCCAACACAGTAGGTGGTGTTATTGCTTCAATGGCTACAAACGCTCTGGTCCTGCCTCATTTTTTTAATCGATTCTGTGGTGAAAGACTGATACCATGACAACCCTAGCTTTAAGGCATACACAAGACCTACAACGTGTTATAACAGATGCTGCACAAAATAAACACAAAATTCTTTATTAGGTTATTTATTCTGTTATGTAGTATGTTTTCAGAGACCAGTCTTCAACTATCTATGGTGTTTGTACAGGATGGTGATCATGCAAACTCATAAAGCAAAATAAATTCTTTACAGCAGACATGAAATTGCTTTAACCATCTAAGTCTGGTGTTTGGGAGTATCCCAAAACACCAAGTCCTAGCTGGCCCAGGAGGCCTTTCTGTGGAGTTTGCATGTTCTGATGTTCTGTCAGCATGGGCTCCTACAGGCTCTGTTGTTTCCTTTACAGTCTAAAGATTTACAGATTAGGTTAATTAAAGATGATAAAAATTGCCCCTAGGTGTGATTGTGAATGTGGATAAAACATGGAAATAGCTAAATATTGATTCTTGCCTTAAATATAGTCAATGAAGTTCTAGGAAGATGGGTTGTGCATCTTAAAATGAAAAGTTTGTAGTTTTTGTATTCACATGAATGACCATCGAAAAATGTGCATTACAAAAAATGCAATCTGAGGGAACCGCTGATAGGCACCGACACCCATTAGTTTAGGCCTCGGACACACTAGGTTTTCAAATCGAAACCGGTATGGGAGCTTTCTGATGTTTAACAGCACAATCCTAACTTGGTGTGGGGTGCAAATCGGGCATAACATAATCAAACTTTAATTTAATAAGATTCACTATATTGGCATTGAAAATTGTTGTTCCAGCTGTGAAGTTATTCTGGAAATGTTCAGACATACTTTTGCACATGTATATGTGTATATTTTTTAAAATAAATTTCCATATGTACTATAAAATCACTGCTATGCAATACATAATATATTTAGCACAAGCAGTGAAAGGTCTTAAAGTACTTAAACCCTTGAATATTCCTGCTTGCAGATATATTCGTTGTTTTTTTTTTAAAAAAGCTGGCAAATTTTTTAAAACAAAAAACAGTTCCTGGTTTGTACTGGTGTTATTGGTTGTGAGCAGCTAGTTGGGTTCAGGCTTTCCCTCCTTTATATCTATTTGCATTGGCACAGACACTAAAACTCTGGGCACAGAGCGTCAATGCAAAAATCCCATGTTTGAGCTGAGGGTAGTGGTGAAGATGGTTGGAAGGGAGGAGGGGCCCTAGTTCCTGACATTATAAATGGCTCTCTGTTCAAGGTAAAGTGGAGGCCCAGTTTTGGGACTTTGGACACAAGCAGGGTGAACACCCAACCAGACTACCACTGTATGTGTCTGTGGGTAGGTAGAGGGTGTACGTGGATATATATGCTTGTGTGGTGTTCAAAAAAGTTTCTGTGCCAAGCATATTAGGTTGTTTAACATCACATTTGCTACAGATCAGACATAAGATCTCCAACCAAGACATGTGAGATTAATGTATGCTCTCTTTATGTGCATATTTCAGGCCAGCAACTATGCTTCACTTAAATTTTTTAAATAACCATTAAGCAGTTGACATTACATTGACGTTAAGCAGTTGCCATGTCAATGTTATCTGAAATATTTAAACCTACATGAATGTAACACCCCATTTGGACTGTCTTGTGGTTTGTTCTGTGTCTGCCCATACAGGTCCTTTTCAGAAAATTAGCATATTGTGATAAAGTTCATTATTTTCTGTAATGTACTGATAAACATTAGACTTTCATATATTTTAGATTCATTACACACAACTTAAGTAGTTCAAGCCTTTTTATTGTTTTAATATTGATGATTTTGGCATACAGCTCATGAAAACCCAAAATTCCTATCTCAAAAAAT